>JAGDYQ010000033.1:129157-132943 GCA_021962125.1 Bulinus truncatus
GTCGAGACTTATTAGGGTCGGGGTGTGGGGGCGTTTACAGCAATGTCCCAGCCGCCACTTATTTAGATCAGATTTTAGGGTTTGGGTTAGGGTTAGCTCAGCTTTATGTCCTTAAGCCGATTTTTAAAAAATTAAAACTTGTGTTAAAAGAAACTTAGCGTTGATAAACACGTGACCTGTTCCAGTGTGTGTGTGTGAAGTCCCTGTGAGGATGAGATGAAATCTATTAGATCCTGTAAACCACTAATGGGACGGTTTTTATGGTGCCCTTTTTTTCATCCCCACCAGTGCCGATGTGCCGATAGTGCAATGGCCATGGAGGCACCACGGGAGGTATATCGGGAACTTGAGCCAAGACCTGAATCATTCCTTGGCCCTCACCGGAGATCGAACCAGGTACCTTCAGGTCGACAGCCGAGCGCTGTACTGCACGACCATCCGTCCCCAACCTGCTCCAGTGTCGACATCCACACCACCCCCCCCCCGCTGACCACGCCGTACGCAGAGGGTAATGAAGAATTCCTCCTCGACTCGGTGGTGACCGGTGCCTCTAGGCAGTGATTCTAAGGGATGTGTGTGTGTGTTACAAGCGCCCCCCCCCCCCCCCACGGTTTGAACCTAGGACCATACGGTCGACAGGCCAGCGTTCTAACACACTTCACCGCCACTCTTATACAATGCAAAACCAATTATTATTTTTAAATCCCAGAGTACAGAATATCGTTGTTATTATTGATGCTTCTGTTGTTCTTATTGTTGTATTTGTTGTTATTGTTGTATTTGTTGTTGTTAATACTGTTGTTGTTTCGGGATCATTCACTCATTTACTGGAGTGAAAATGATTTTTTTTTAAATATAACCTCTCCCCAAAACATTACGTAGCACATACACCCACAACCACACTCACCCACAGCCTCACACTCACCCACAGCCACACTCACCCACAGCCGCACTCACACAAAGCCACACTCACCCACAGCCACACACTCTCACACAGCGACACACACACAGCCACACGCTCTCACACAGCCACGCTCACCCACAGCCACACACTCTCACACAGCCACACACACTCACTCTCACAATTTAACTTTGTTTTACTCGTTAAATGATTCACGTGATTTTTTTACCTTCAGTTTTCCTTAAGTTTCATAAAAAAAAAGAAGATCGTCAATTTTTTTTTCCCACTCGCTATTTTTATATATATTTTTTTTTCTATTCTTTCCCCTTCTGACATGCGCAGTCTGTACATCTCATCAGCGACGTGTCAATATCAGCAGAACTCAAGAATTTATTTAGTGCTTCGCTGGTTCTAACTTTTTTTAAAAATCCACCTTTTTTTGAAGGAAAGAAGAAAAATGGTTTCAATGTCCAAAAGAAGACCAGTTGTTTTTGTGTGTTGTTTGTCCAAAAGTAGACAAGTTGTTTGTGTGTAGTCTGTCCGAAAGTAGACAAATTGTTTGTGTGTAGTTTATTTTATTATTCAGCTTTCAATTAGTTTTACATTCTGTGGTTTTTGTGGGTTGTGGGTTTGTCTTTAAATTTAGTAACTCACTTTAAACATGTTCTAATTTAGTTGGTAGACTTAAAGTTGGCACACCTGTAGATTCTACTTGACAATACACGATTTTTAAGTCATTTCGAATACATGAATTAACATTGTTGTAAAATGACGGCTCATAGTGAGTAGTACCTAGAAAGGAGAACTATTGGCTTTGATATTATCTTGTAGGAAAATTTCCAGCGTAACACCATGCACAAGATATCGAAGCCTCATTGTAATGGTGTTTAGACTTGCTCAATAAATTAACATGGGATTCACTGTGCGAAAATAATAGAAATTTTAACTGTTTTAATACTTAAAAAAAAAAAAAGTAAAATAAAAATAGTAATCATTCATTGTATCACACTTGCATTTATACGAATTATCATTTCTAAGATTAAAAGCATCTGTGATTACAAGTTACTGAACTTGTTATGCATGAGTTGATATGCAGTAATAAATAAATACATAACATTTATATATATATATATATATATATATATATATATATATATATATATATATAGAGAGAGAGAGAGAGAGAGAGAGAGAGAGAGAGAGAGAGAATGCCCCCCCGGGGCCGCTTATATTTTTAGTCACGATAATTCATATAAATATTTTGTATGGTCTAAGGAATTTTTTTATTTTTTTATTTTTAGTGTGATACAATGGTGTATTTAATTTTATTTAATTCACAAATTTAGGCCAAATAAATTAAAAGCACAAACAACATAAATGTTGTTTTTTTTTTAACGTCTTGATATATTTCGATATTTTCATCATAAATTTCACTCAGTGAAGATATAGTTTTTGCTGTTGTTAATTATTGGGGTCAGACTAGCTGAACAAACCCGCCGGGCAATGCTGGTGATGGTGGAGTAGGGGTAAGTGGGGGGGGGGAGGCTCAAAATTGTAACTGACACAGGGCGCCGAAATAGCTAGATACGGCTGTGCAAAGAATTACTGGTGGTTCTCTTTAACGAAAGTCCATCCAAAAGGAAATCCGTTTATGTGTATCTCTTTATACATGTGCCAATCTACCAATCTACTCACCATTAGCTTCTCGAATACTTCATTGTGGCGCAAATTTCCTTTCAAAGATCTATGGAAGCCCCATCCCTTTTCCAAAGTCTCCCCCCCCCACACACACAGAGCCTTCTGATCAGACAAAAAGATCTAAGGTAGGTGCTGGTAGGTCACGAGAGAGAATCGAACACAGACCTCTTGGTGAATAATGCGCCTTATTCTCTACACAGTATAATCCATGGAGCTCTTACCAGTATAATATATTAATTAATATTATTCATGATTATTAATAACACACAATAATTATCCGAGCCCTTCCTGACCCTCCTTCCCCCCCCCTTCCCTTTCGCCATCCTGCAATGTACTTTTTGTGATTGTCAAAAAAATGGTGTTGTGAGGTGGGGGGGAGGGGGAAGGTTGGAGGGGGGGCACTTCCTCCATCCCTTTGTCAAACCCTGCCAGAAGACATATTCCTGCAGAAAAGGCCGTCATAGATTGTTTAGAATTTTCAGTCTTATATGAACTATCTACGAATGGAAAAAACTTCTCATTAAAAAAACCGGCCCTGGAATAAGGAAAAGATTAGTGAGAGACCATCAAGTCACTTTCCAATCGAATGGTTAGCACTTTAATGTTTGTAACGGCCAAATTATTGTAAACAAAACACATGTAAATAAACACGACATTCGCGCACAAGTGCATTCTTGTTCTTGAGTGCAGAAACCCGAACGCTTAATACCGTGTGTTTACAGATGCATTATCTCCACTCATCCAAACCGACATATAAACAGACACACGCGTTATGTTAATATACTAGATATTAAGCCCGGCGTTGCCCGGGAAATCTAGGTGTAATGTTAAAGCCCTTCCTAATCAAGCTTAGCTGCTCTATAAGTTTTAAATATATATACAGTCGATTCCGCTTAATTGGGACACATCGGGACCGAGGCTTTTTGTCCCAATTAAGCGGCTGTCCCAATTAAACATACAAATTTACTGTTGGCTTCTTGGTTTGGTTTCTTTGAGATTTGTCCCAAATAAGCGGCTGTCCCAACTAAGCGGTGTCCCACTAAGCGGAATCCACTGTATATATATATATATATATATATATATATATATATATATATATATATATATATATGTGTGTGTGTGTGTGTGTGTGTGTGTGTAACAGGAAGTGCCTTTTAGCTTTAGCGTAGGAAGGGTACTGGGGGTCA
>JAGDYQ010000033.1:133443-233935 GCA_021962125.1 Bulinus truncatus
GGCTAGGGCTAAGGATAAGGCTAAGGCTAGGGTTAGGGCTCCCAATTCTAACCAAGCCCTCTTTCGTGATCATTATCTTTGGCCAGCCACAAGGAATGGCAATTCGAACACTTGTCTGGCACCTGGGGCTTGATTTTCATGATTGGTGGGGGGGGGGGTGGATGGGGGGGGAGGTGGAGGGTAGAATTTCAAATATTATTTATAGCCCAATATTTGCAAGCAGTGTTATTTTTTATACTCCGTTTTTGCCTGGGGGCCCCAGAATGTACCTTTGTCTAGACTTAAGAGTATCAAAAAATGTATAACGTATTGGTGTCCAACTTTCTGATTACTTGTAGTGATCAATTTCGCTGGTCCGCAAAAAAAAAAAATCATAGTCGCACGCATGGAAAAAATTTGGCACACGGTTAAACCTGACAACCGCCCCCCCCCCCCCTTAAGTGTCTACCCTGACACCCGACAAGAGGTCAGGTTATACATTTTATTTTGACAACTAGGGGACTCCTAGGTTTTGGGGCTCAACAGGTGTTTGCCCCCCCCCCCTTCATACTAGGCTGCCCTGTTAACTGTGATTAAAAATAATAGACTGGGTTTGTCAGCAAGCATAAACTGATGAATTTAGTGGTCAACTGAAACTTAATGGTCTGCGAGGCTCGTAAGGTTGCTGACCGCGGTTTTACTTTTCACTTCACTTAACATGGTTTGTGGGGATGTGGGGAGACGAAAGAGATTTTAGTTGTAAAATATAGAACTAACAGCTATGTATGCATTTGTTTTAAAAACATTCATAATTGACATGAAGATGTAAACGTAAAAATCTGAGCTGTTATATTTGAATTGGGAATATTTTATTTCCTTAACTTTGATAGCTGTTGAGCCAGAATATTTTGAAGTTTAATGGAAGCATGAAAAGGATGCAATGGGAGGAAAACAGTGATAAAAAAATATGAAATTTGATCAGTCATTCTAATCGGTCAATTTTTTATGGATTTTTTAAAAAGTAATTTTTAGTGCATCAAAAAAACTAATGATTTTGTCCATCAATCGTCTTATTAAAAATAAAACAGTTCGATTAGCATACTTTTGGAAATGTTTGTATCAGTTTTTGGGCAGGATAGCGACTGTCACAACAGCGACTTCAAACGAGCAACGTGATGTCTTACCTCTCGCCCCCCGCCTCTTTCCAGAAAAAACTCGAGTGCAAATTCCTAAAAATATGCTGTGATCAGACATGGTCGGTAAGTGTTAATTTTACAGTCAGAGTCTACGCACAGCCTTCTTATCATATAGGTCAATGTGACCAGGGGGAGTGGGAGGACGAAAGTCTAAAAGAAGGAATTAAAAATAAAATTTTACCGAAACATAACAGCAAAAAAATTGAAAATACAGCCAAATGTTGAATGCGTGAAGTGCCGCCGAGAGGGGGGGGGCAGGGAGCAAATGCACAGGGGCCCGGCGAATTTTAGGGCCCCGGACTGAGCTGGTCAGAGGCCCGAAATATCTGTCGGTGGGCCTGAATGCGTGTATACATCGCGATATGCGTTTAACGAACATGAACTTACATTAGAGTAAATAACTTGCCAGCGAGCACACCCCGATGTTCTTTAAATGCAAAGAGGCCAGGGCTCACGACTACCTAAAGACAGCCCTGAGGGTGTGTTGATCAGAGGTAGCGAACATTGTCGCGTTTCGTTACTAGCGGACTGATACATAGTGTCACGTTTCACTGCTAGCGGACTGATACACAGTGTCACGTTTTTCTGCTAGCGGTATGAGACAATCTCTTGATATTTAAGATTTAAATCTGACATATTTTTTTTTTTAGAATTTAAAGAGAGTAATCTCTTCTTTGACAACCACTTGACAGTAGTGGACCTTTGTGGGTGGGAACTGGGACCACCGCCCATGACAGTAGTGGGCCTTTGTGGGTGGGACCACCGCCCATGACAGTAGTGGGCCTTTGTGGGTGGGACCACCGCCCATGACAATAGAGGGCCTTTGTGGGTGGGACACCGCCATAAGTAGGGGCCTTTGTGGGGGAGGCCACAGCCACCTGACAGTAGTGGGCCTTGTGGGTGGGACCACCGCCCATGACAGTAGTGGGCCTTTGTGGGTGGGACCACCGCCCATGACAATAGTGGGCCTTTGTGGGTGGGAACTGGGACCAACCTCATGAAGTAGTGGGCCTTTGTGGGCAGGGGACCACCGCCCATGACAGTAGTGGGCCTTTGTGGGTGGGACCACCGCCCATGACAATAGAGGGCCTTTGTGGGTGGGAACTGGGACCAACCCTCATGAAGTAGTGGGCCTTGTGGGGAGGGAAATGGGACCACCGCCCATGACAGTAGTGGGCCTTTGTGGGTGGGACCACCGCCCATGACAATAGAGGGCCTTTGTGGGTGGGAACTGGGACCAACCTCATGAAGTAGTGGGCCTTTGTGGGAGGGAAATGGGACCACCGCCCATGACAGTAGTGGGCCTTTGTGGGAGGGAAATGGGACCACCGCCCAAGACAATAGTGGGCCTTTGTGGGTGGCAAATGGGACCACCGCCGAAGGACCTGATCATGAGGGTCTTCCACCTTCCCACCTAACTGTGAAATTAAAATCCAGGCCTCGCATATGATACTCGCTCTGAGACCCGCGCCCCCCCCCCATCCCTCCCACACCATAAGGTCGCCTCTGCGCCTGATGTAAAACATGGGAGCCTTATACTCTTTGGGCAAGTCCCTGGTCGGGAAACAGGGTTTATACGCTTCAGAATGACTTGTCTCATGTCACATAAAGTCAGCATGACATTATTCCTAAGATTATTATTGAACAGTTTCTTATTTTTCAATCGTCAACAATCAGTATTGACTTACCTTGACCTAAATATTTATGCACATTGGCTGCGGATAGAAGTAAAACAAATCAATAAATAATCAAGGGAAATGAAACTCCTCTTTCGATACATCCTAAATTTATTAAAAACGAAAGCTCTCAAAAGAAAATCATTAGCACAAGTACTTAAGCTAATTCTAAACTCGTGAAAGCAAAGTAAATAAAGTCATACCACAATGCCATTTTTGAAACTCAGGATGGGCCTTGATTCGGTTCAGAATTCTTCTTTCCATATCATTCAGGGTGCAGCCATAATTGAACAAACAGTTACCGAATTCGTTTAATTCCCTGTACGTAAACAAGATAGAAGAAAGGCAAAGTATCCTATTTTTTAACACGTTAAAAGTGAGTTCAATACGACGTTATTGATTTTAAAATAAAACTCGATCCTTTGGCCGAAGGATTTTGTAACAGCACTTGAAGGACTGCAGTGCAGCCCCAATAAATGTGTGGGTTTTAGGCCTTTGGAAAACCGTGAATATAAATAGCTAGGCCCTGTATAGATATAACGTAGATGATAAGTGGATAGTTCGGGCCAGGTTTCTCGCAGATGTATGTTTATTGGTGTGTGTGAAAGGTGGGAGGGGTATTGCAAAGATATGGGGGGGGGGGGAGGGGAGAGACGCCTTTAATAGAACAGATGTTGGCTGAAAGAGAATTTCTGATTTATTTTAAAATATAAACTATACCAAATGTGGCTTATTAAAAAGATAAACTATACAACATGTGATTTATTAAATAGATAAACTATACCACATGTGATTTATTGAATAGATAAACTATACCACATGTGGTTTATTAAATAGATAAACTATACCACATGTGATTTATTAAATAGATAAACTATACCACATGTGATTTATTAAATAGATAAACCATACCACATGTTATTTATTAAATAGATAAAATATACCACATTTGATTTATTAAATAGATAAACTATACCTCTTATGATTTCTTAACCGAACAAAAAAATGAATCAATACATGTAAACCTAAATTTTGTTTTCACTTTTTGGTTCCATCCCCTACCCTTCCCACCTTTTAACGGCGTAAAGATAAGACTGTTGCTCTTAATCTTAAAGCCACTGCTTGCATATTTTTTTATGGTGCTATTTTTAAAACCATACCGAGGCTGAAAGACTGCAAATGGCACGGAATACACCACGGATGACATATTGATTCACTTTATTATTTTTTATACCCCAATTATGATGTTGAGATGGTAAATAAATAAAAAAAAAACTGCAAGAAAACAACCAGTCTTCTCGTTACATTTAAACACTTTGTTTAAATAATACTGGACAATCAAATTAATAATCTACACACACACAAACACTCCTGTTTCTATAATAGTTGTGTAAATAGTGTTAATGGCTCCTAGGAGTGAACACTACTAATAGTAAAGGTACTTAAGGAGGCAGTGCAGCCCCCCCCCCCCTGGGGGGACCAGAGCAAGTAATGGGTCACTGAGCTTGACCCATGACCCAGATGACCCATCAAGTTCTTGACCCAGACCCATCATGACCCATGACCCATTGAATGTTGTTATTTTCAAGATGGCGGCCGTCGCCATAGAAACCATTCTGAAATAAAAAAAAAATCGCGCGACGACGGGTTTTTTTTTAGGTCCGGGCGGAGACTAAGGATGGGTCGTGGGTCAGGGAACATTGACCCATGTGACCCATCCAATTTTGCGACCCATTTGACCCATTGACCCATGACCCATTGACCCATTTCTTGCTCTGGGTCGGACCACCCAACCTAAATACGTTATTGTTAAACACTGTAAAAACAAAAATTACACGCAAGCTTTAGTGAGCTGGTCATTATCCTCTGGTTCGCCAAGAAGTTTCGCAATATTGGTAGAGAAACTTGCCAAACATTGGAACATTGAGCGCATACATTTCCTCTGTTCTGGCAACAAATCTGACATGAAAAAATAAAAGAAGGTTCAAATCAAACAGAGCACTTTGCGGTATTTTCTAGGTTTTTTTTTTTTAAAAATAAAAACTCAAAATACACCTTGTGACAGGGCCGTACTTATGACAACGAAGGAGTTGAGCAGCCCCCCCCCCCCCCCACCGCCAAGAAGACCCCTGACCAAGACTTTTTATTTTGTTGCAACGGGAAAAAAAATGAAAGTGTAATCTGTTCAATTTTTTTCATTTCAAAGTACACATTTTCTGAACCATCTTTCTACTTAGGAGATGATGTTGTATTCAAAAGTTATTTCCTAGTTCGAAAACGGAATGATACGAGCGAGTCTCACATTCTGGCTTTAACCACTTTCTCACAGCCAGGCTCGCCATATGATAGTGCACTCGGTGAGTGAGTGTGTGTGTGGGGGTGGGGGGGGGAGGGAGCTCACAGAGGGGAACCAAAGGAGTCTAAGATTTATGTTTTGTTGTCTCTGGTCCCAAAAGTACCTTTGCTATATCCCCAGTTATCACCCCTTGATGGGTTATTGGTGTTACCTCCCCTTTGGTTGCATGTCGTTGTGCCGGTGGGTGTGATCTGTTGTTTTGGTAAGGTCAAGCTTACTTTGGTTACAGGGATGACCGGTAGAGCGTGTTAGTGACAATGTGGAGAGGGTACGTGGACGGTCAGTCCGAATAATCATGAAGGTAGCCTCAAGAAGGGTTAATCTTGCAAGGGATAATCTCCAAGGCCCGGGGGGGGGGGAGGGGTGAGTGAAGAGGATTTTTTTTTGGTGAGTGAAAAGGTGTGCTCATTGAAGCTGTGGTGAGATGGGGTGTACTCCATTACAGCTCGAGGACTATTTCATTGTATGTGTCAAGGAGGTGGCCAAATATATAAGTACATTCGCGATCTTCACAAGTACGTAGTCCTGTTATTATTCTGGAATTGAAAAGAGATACGACATTTTGAAGTTGCCTCTAACAACATAAGAACGACTTTACTCACGATATTTTAAAGTTGCCTCTAAAAAACAAGGTGGGACGGATGGCCAAGTGGTGTAGATACTCGACTGTCGACCTGAGAGTCCTGGGTTCGATCCCCGGTGGTGAGGCCCATGGAATTTTTCCAGGTGATTTTGGTGCAAAGTCGTCCCACAAGTCCACCCAGCTTTAAATGGGTACCTGACTTTAAGTTGGGGAAGTAAAGGCGGCTGGGCGTTGTGCTAACCACACAATCCCTTCATATGCCGAGGTTATAGAAACAGATGGATTCTACACTTCATCTGCCCCGAAGGGAACTTTACTTTACTTCTAAAAACATAAGAACGGCTTTACTCACGATATTTTAAAGTTGCCTCTAAAAAACATATGAACGGCTTTACTCACGATATTTTAAAGTTGCCTTTAAAAAACATAAGAACGGCTTTACTCACGATATTTTAAAGTTGCCTCTAAAAAACATAAGAACGGCTTTACTCACGATATTTTAAAGTTGCCTCTAAAAAACATAAGAACGGCTTTACTCACGATATTTTAAAGTTGCCTCTAAAAAACATAAGAACGGCTTTACTCACGATATTTTAAAGTTGCCTCTAAAAAACATAAGAACGGCTTTACTCACGATATTTTAAAGTTGCCTCTAAAAACATAAGAACGGCTTTACTAGCGATATTTTAAAGTTGCCTCTAAAAAACATAAGAACAGCTTTACTCACGATATTTTAAAGTTGCCTCTAAAAAACATAAGAACGGCTTTACTCACGATATTTTAAAGTTGCCTCTAAAAAACATAAGAACGGCTTTACTCACGATATTATAAAGTTGCCTCTAAAAAACATAAGAACGGCTTTACTCACGATATTTTAAAGTTGCCTCTAAAAACATAAGAACGGCTTTACTAGCGATATAGCAGGGACACTGATGTTTGAATTATCTGATGAAATATAAAAGTAGGGCCATGTAATAAAACATTCTGGTATTCTAAATTTAAATAGCATATTTTTTAAAAAGAAAATTACCTCCATGTACCACAACAGCCAGCAGTGGCAACGCAAACAGAATTGTAGGTCTGATGTTTACCATGTTCAGTATATATTTATATGTATCTTGCTAACATACAGAATTTTCCTAGTAAATTTAGTAAAAAAGTACTTCACTTCGACATTCACTCTGATGAGTTAAAAGACTAGAAGTACATTGAACAAGAACACATCGATAATTTTTTTACATCAAAATTCTGATAAATCGATTTCTGTCAGAGATATGAAAATCATAGATATGAAAACACTAGTATTTTGATTTAATCCAGGGATTCTTATAGTGTGGGTTGCTGGGTCGCGGGCGCATTTTAGGTGTTTCTCCGAATTATTTAAAACTGAATACGTAACTAATCAAGAATCAATATTTAGATATTTACGACTCTATTTCTCTCTTTGAAGCGAATCTAAAAATATGTAAATCTGATAAGTGAAAGGGGAAAATATACACATGAATTATTGAAGCTTACATCCCCTTTTACCTAACGTGGTCTCACAGCGTTTCCGTGTGGGGGGGGGGGGGTTCGGGCATTCCGCGGTCGTCTATTTCATTTATCCTTATAGGTGGGTCTAAAAATAAAAACAGACATTTTTTTATAACGGATTTCAAAAAGTACACTTTGAGGACCACCCCTTCTTTAATCTATTGTTGTTTTTTTTTTTAACATGTTTGAATGGACTGTAAATAGTGACGTCCAACCTTATCTATTAGTAACTTGTGGGAAAAACGTAACACGGGGGACGGGAATAAGGAGGAAACATTTCTAAGAAAATTTTTGAAGATTCCATTAGTTCGATATAAGATCGATCTATTCTGTATATATATATAAATACTAATATTTACGGAGATAAGAAGACCCCTAATAGGAAGATAAAAAAAAACAACTTACTTCAGGCCCGTAGCGTGCGGGGGGGCAGGGGCCCCCTACGTTTTGTCTGGCCCTCTCTGCTTATTTGTTCTACTTAGTAAAATGTATTACCTGACCCCACCCCCTCTGCTATTGCCTGATCCCTGCTGTAGAACTTTCACGCTACGGGGCTGACTTAGTTTCAATGTTGGTACCTTTAAGCAAGCTAATTGATCTGTATTTATTCTGTATTATGGATTATACTTCATACTATCGTACTGTTTATTAGCACTGTACAGTTCATAATAAAACATACCGAACCTATAGGCCTATTCACAAATTTCACATGTACCTTGATTGTTAGCTATAAATACGCTTCTATGTGTCTGTGAAACTTTCGTTTCGATAGTTTGCAAAAACAAATAAATGTTTGCAAATTTCGGAAATCATGTGATTTAACTCATCTCTCTCCCCCCCCCCCCTTTTCCAACATTATTGGTTCATAAAGTATATGGTTTTTACAAACTTAATGAGTATCACAATATACTTATAAATGATTACAAACAACAATACTCGAGGTTAGTCAAAATAATGTATTCTCTCCTTTAACAACAACAACCGTCACTACCTCGCATCATTTTTCTACTTCCGTTCAACATAACCATTTATTTAGTGCACTGTCATAGGGAATACCCTGTGACATACCCTCCACCTTTACAGAAACAATGCCAATTGTTTTGTTTTTTTTAAACGATACCCCTACTTATAAAAAGGATAACCAAATACAATCAATAACATCAAGAACAAATAACCCCAGGTATCCGATACTGATGTGGCTGCAAAATCCAACAAACCACCATCACAACAGTAAACCTCCATTTAGTGCACTGTCATAGGGAATACCCTGTGACAATGAGTAAAAAAAATGATTTTAATATCGTACACTTGCACATGCATGTGCGATAAAATGCATTTTGCATATTTATTGATTTTAATGATTAACAAAGTAATTTGTTAACTGGCACGTTGTCAGATTCAATGAGCATGTGTCTGACTTATTGGCTTCCTCAAAATATATTAAATTCATTAATCTCATATATCTAACCTCTCTCTAGAAATGAAAAAAAAAGAACCGTAACACTTATGATTGAAAGTGAAACCAATCCCATAATTCTAAATTCTTATATGGAAATAAAACGCTATAGTAAACTTTTTTCTTTTCTTTTTCACAGTAGACCCTATATATTTAAAATAAAGTGAAAGCACTCAGCTCAGTAGCTGGAACATATTAGAAAGGAACAGAAATCTCAAAACGCTAATAGACAAATTTTAACACTCACAATATCAGTTTCGTAGCTTTCGTTAGGTGAAGCTTTTTTTTTTGTTGGCACTGATCTCACCAAAAAGAAATTAAGGGGGCCAGACACTTAAGACAAAAAGACGATTTGAAAATGTTGAAGTGCAGTCAAAACAGAAGCACTCATTCGTTGCTGAAACTTGTTTTGCAGACGTTGACTTTTCTTGCTATGATCGTACATGGAGATGGAGGTAAATAGTTTAAGTGAAATATTTAATTTAATTTCAGCCTTAATAAGGTCTATTACAAATTATATAATTTTTATATTATATTAATATTTTTTTGCAAAGATAACGCGGTAACGTGAAGTTTTGTAAAAAAACAAACAAAGAAATTGAAGAAGTTACCAAATTATACGACTACCCTTATTGTTTGATTCATTGTGTACGTCACTGGTATATGAGACCTATATATATTTGGTTTGCCATTGACATCTCATTCTGCCAGTTTTGCCAAATTGGCGGATTTCACATCGGCGGGAGGTTTACCCTACTGGCATTTTATATTAGAAAAATACTACATCATTAATCTGGCTGGCTTTTGGCGAGTTTATTATTGAGTTTCGCCAGTTTTAAGTTAAACTAACAGGTTTGCTCTAAAGCCGGCTTTGCTATTGAGGCTGCACTGATTGACTTTCCACATATAACTAAGATAAACATTTAATAAATATGTCAAACTTCAATCATAAGTTTCATACCGCAACACAAACATGTTTTCACTATACAAGGGTGATGGTACTTAAGTCAACTATTTATCTTTTGTTCACCTTACCATCATGTTTTGAATTTAACCCCAGCGGCATTCATTTTACTAGTATTTTCTACACTTTACTTTTTAAGAGTTAACATTTATACATTCAATAGACTTGATGATTCCAAAACAACATCAACTTGACCTAATTCTTTGAACTATGCGATCATTATCCAGGCCTTTTCCAGTTCCCCCCTATGTTGCCTTATCTTTAGGGTATTCACGAGGCCACAGTTTAGGAATCCCTCTAGTTTGCTGGTCAATGGATATGACTTTGCTGTTAAATATCCGAGTTTATATTGGGTTGAGATAAAATAACACCAAACACGAATACAATACAGTGGGTATTCGGTTAACGAACTTAATCCGTTCCACAATTATGTTCGCTATCCGAATCGTTCGTTAACCGATCATCGATTTACCATATATATTAATGGAAATTCGAGTAATTCGTTCTGGAGATCCTAAAAATTAAATTAAAAAAAAATTGTCATGTACAAGAATAATTTCTTAGTAAGTTTATTTATTACAAATATGATACATACATTTAATCTTGCTTATTAATCAGTTCTTTTCCTTTCTTTGGGCGTTAAAGAACAAGTCCAATGTCGGTTGTTTTTCTCTCTCCTTCAGGACATTCAGGAAATGATTTATAGCAATGTTGTTGTGGAGATTAACAACCCTATTGACATCAGCTTGTTTAATGCCAGATCTCCTTTTAAATTTTGTAAACCAGCCAGTGGTAGCCTTGAATTCTAGATTTTCGGAGGACGAGCCTGGAGTTTGTTCTTTCAATTTCTCAAAAATTTCTCCAGCCTTCTCTTGAATGATGGCCATTCTAGTTACATCTCTTTTCATCTCCCGTTTATTTATCCAAACTAAAAGCAAACTCTCGATTTTATCATGGATGACACCTTTTTTTTGCTTCTCCGATGTAATTTTCGTTACTCCTTTAGCGGCTTGAGTCTTCTTGGTGATATCTTTTTTTTAGCTAGGATTGTGCCTACAGTAGACTTGTTCAAGCCGTACTCCCTGGTAACATCAGTCATTATTTGTCCACTCTCTACTTTAGTCATAATCTCTTGTTTGGTTTTTATGGTGAGCACAGTTCTTGACACTCCACTCTTTTTAGGCCCCATATTATTGTCAAATTTTCAGGGTTTTTTTTTATAAGGCATTTAGAGAAGCAAATACGAAAATCACAATGACATAAACCAACTACACATGTATGGTACACAATTGACAAAGTGTCGTCGCACACTATCGTACGAATCGAACGGTGCTGCCTCACTGCTACGTAGTATGAATGATGACGTGTCAGCGCACGCGCGCATCCATTTTCAGGACAAATTGAGGACTGATGTCGGGTGTTTCGAGAGCCGAGACGTTTTCGTCAGAATTTGTTTTGTTCGCTATCCGAATTTTGTTCGTTGTCCGAACACTAAAATCTTTCCTGAAAGTGTTCGTTGTCCGATTTGTTCGCTGTCCGAACAGTTCGTTAACCGAATACCCACTGTATTTACATTAGTAGTGAAATAATTAGAAAGGTTTTCATTCCTGCTTTCAAATTCCACACAACTTATTAATGGAGGGAGGTCGAATTCCTAACCAGAGATAAAGCATGCTGAAACGATTCTTTGTTTCGAATTTTAAGTAAATCAAGTTTCGGATCATATGGAATCTGAGGTCAGGCCCACCGACAGCCATTTCGGGCCCCGGGGCAGGGCTGTCACGGCCCTCCCCCCCGTGCTGATAATAATATTTTCAAAAGTTGATTGGCCAGCTCAGTCCGGGTCCCTGGGCATTTGCCCCCCCCCCTTCCCCTCGGTGCCACTGTCTGAGGTATACGTAAAATGACGAGCTACTTCAGTCAACTATATCAAACTAAATAGAAAATAAAATATCGATCTGACATTGATCGATGAACGCCGATGATTTGCATTTTAAATTTTCTTTTCACTTCAAGCGTCCATACTATAACCTGTCTTTTGTAACTGAAATAAACAATTTTATATGTAACTGTAACTGTAGCTGGTATGAATGAGAGTGAAACTAAAACCATAGGTTGGAGTTTATTTTTGTTATGGTTACCAACATATAAATCAGGCCCGTTAAATATCCAGCACAAACTAGCCATTCTAAGTCCCTTATATTGAGTAACTGTTAAACTTGTTGTCTTGTAATAAAGTGAAAGTGAAAATATAGAAAACGAATTGAGATCATTATTGGTAAATACAGCAGTAAGAAAGTCTATGCTCTGTGAGGAATGAAAAAATAGGGAGACTCAACAGACAAATGCAGCTTCCGTTAGCTAGACACAATCACAATGTTAACTTACTTGACAAACACCAGCAACACTAAAACAACATAAATAGGGTACATGAGACCATAGCTTATGTTAGCGTTGTTAGCTGCAGTTCACGGAGGGCACCCGAATACCCTTTCTTATGACAGGTAATGGATGAGGCCACTTTTTTTTTTTGGGAGGGGGGGTTGGCTGTTGAGAATTTCGGATAATATTTCCAAACAGCGGCCTTGCTATTTCCTTTTGCTCTAAATCAACTTAACTAAGTCATCACCCCCCCGCCCCATCAAAGTATCTTTTTCCCAGAGCCCCCAAACGATTATTTGCCCCCCCCCCCAAAAAAAAACCAGACAAACAACAACAGACAAACATCAAACAAACAAAAAACAAACAACAAACAAACAACAACAGACAAAAAACAACAACAAACAACAAACAAACAAACAAAAGACAAACAACAAATAACAAACAAACAACAACAGACAAACAACAAATACAAACAACAAACAAACAAACAAAAGACAAACAACAAACAAACAAACAACAAACAACAAACAAACAACAACAGACAAACAACAACAACAAACAACAAACAAACAAACAAAAGACAAACAACAAACAACAAACAAACAACAACAGACAAACAACAAACAACAAACAAACAAAAGACAAACAACAAACAAACAAACAAACAACAACAGACAAACAACAACAACAAACAACAAACAAACAAACAAAAGACAAACAACAAACAACAAACAAACAAACAAACAACAACAGACAAATAACAAGAAACAAACAACTACTCAAAATGGCTTTGCTAACAAGAGAATGTTTTATCTTGAATTTTAAACTAACTGCTGGAATTATTTATTTAACATTTTTATATAAAGGTCTTTAAGCCCTATTCTATATATGTGTTTTTGTGTGTGTATATATATACGCACACGCACACATATATAAAATTCAAATGATTTCTTTGCAGCTGTACCCGAAGATTCAAAGAAATGTATGACTTCTCTGTTGCGGTGCACGGCGACTCACTTGAACAGTTTTGCAAACGCTGTAGATGACCGGGATTTTTATGATCTGTCCATGGGCTGCAAGTGAGTTGTTTTATGTTAACTATACAGCTTACCATTAAAACGATTAACACTTTGTTTACTATGATGTCTAAAAAAATAAATAAAATAAAAAAAACTTTCATTCAAACATGGTTTTTACATTTTTTTTGTTCTCAATTAACAATGCAAAGTAAGTGCAGTGATCTGTCAGAATCTGAAATTAATCCAATTGTGGAAATCGTTTAAAACCACATCTTTTATGCTCGAACCAGTTTTTTTTATTGACATAATTATATGAAATGGAGTGATTCGTCAATGGATAACCAAAAACTAATTTTTCGACAATTAATATTTGAAAGACAAAGTCCTGATAATAGAACCTCCCTTAGCAGTGTGGGGCCACGCCCACCTCAGTAGTGTGGGGCCACACCCACCTCAGCAGTGTGGGGCCACACCCACCTCAGCAGTGTGGGGTCATATGTAGCCAATTTTTGTTGTTTGCTTATCCATCAAAACAGCTCTTGAAATACGATTTAATTTAGCTCACTTTGTCTGGCAGTGTCTTGCAAAGCAAAAAATAAAAAAAACATTAATGCAAAGGAGTGTGAATTAGTGTTTTTTTTGTCTTTATATACTAGCTAAATGAATTCACTTATCTCACAGTGTGCAAAACTAAAAAGTATAAAATAAAAAAAAATAAAAAAAACTTAATTCACTTTTTAAAATATTTTTTTTTACATATGAGATAATTATGGTAATGAGATAATTATGGTAATGAGATTATTATAGGAATGAGATAATTATAGGAATGAGATAATTATAGGAATAAGATAATTATAGGAATGAGATAATTAAGGGAATGAGATAATTAAGGGAATGAGATAATTAAGGAATTGAGATAATTATGGTAATGAGATAATTATAGGAACGAGATAATTATAGGAATGAGATAATTATAGGAATGAGATAATTATGGTAATGAGATAATTAAGGAAATGAGATAATTAAGGTAATGAGATAATTATGGTAATGAGATAATTATAGGAATGAGATAATTATGGTAATGAGATAATTATAAGAATGAGATAATTATAGGAATGAGATAATTATGGGAATGAGATAATTATAGGAATGCAGTTGGTATTTGATAAAAGTGCCCTTGATTTATTTTTTAATCCATCCCAATGTCTATAAACATTTGTATCACCTTAAGATTGTATACATTTTAATCAAAACGTATTTGTAAACATTAAATGTGTGTGTTTCCCCAACAGAGAGCTAGAATCTCTCTTCCACTGTTATTACCGCCGCGGTTGTGACTTTGGCATGAAGGAGAAACAAATTATGGATGTCATCGGCTCGCGTTCAGAGTTCAAGAACTTACCTTGTTGTGAGTCCGTCTTAAAATATTATAGCAGTGTGAAATACATACAAATACATAATTTGATGATACTAAATATATTGATAAATGTAGGTATATTTCAGTGGCGTAAATAGGCTGGGGTGTTTAGGGCTGTCCGACACGGCGGGAAATTAATTTGCGGGTCAGAAAGTTGCCTCATTTTTTACAAGTTTTTTTTTTTAGCTTTTTTTGTTTGTTAGGGGGCGTATTTTAAGATTCTGTCCCATGCGTCACTGATGTATACAAAATATTTACATAATCTACTATAACCATTGATATTCCCCCCCCCCCCCTTCTCTTTTGCAGCTTTCATGGGAGACAATTATGGTAAGTTGCGCGTTTCAAACAAAAGGTAAACGGAAAGTGCTGTGAACACCTATGTAGTGAGAGTAGGGTGGCGAGTTTGATTTCACCGGCTCTAATAGACTTAGTCTCAGCCGGCAGTTATCACTGAGACAGTTCTAAGAGTTCAGAGAGAGAGAAAAAGAGAGAGAGAGAGAGGGAGAGAGAGAGAAAGAGAGAGAGGGAGGGAGAGAGGGAAAGAGAGAGAGAGGGGGAGAGAGAAAGAGAGAGTGACAGAGAGAGAGGGAGAGAGAGAGGGAGGGAGAGAGAGAGAGAGGGAGGGAGAGAGGGAAAGAGAGAGAGGGGGGGAGAGAGAAAGAGAGAGAGACAGAGAGAGAGAGGGAGAGAGAGAGGGAGGGAGAAAGAGAGAGGGAGGGAGAGAGGGAAAGAGAGAGAGGGGGAGAGAAAAAGAGAGAGTGACAGAGGGAGAGAGGGAGAGAGAGAGGGAGGGAGAGAGAGAGGGAGGGAGGGAGAGAGGGAAAGAGAGAGAGGGGGAGAGAGAAAGAGAGAGTGACAGAGAGAGAGAGGGAGGGAGAGAGGGAGGGAGAGAGAGGGGGGAGAGGGGGAGAGAGAAAGAGAGAGAGAGTGAAAGAGAGAGAGAGAGAGAGAGAGGGGAGAGAGAGTGAGAGAGAAAGAAAGAGGGAAGTGTACTGACAAACATTAAAATGTTTGCCGATATACAAGCTACTTTATTAAAGCTCCTCAAAAAAACAGGTCAGAGGAAAAACCTCTCATAATATATAAAGCAATTGGTGAATAAGGAGTTCGGTTTTTCGTAATAGTCACTTAATTAGAGGGGGGGGGGCTGTAACTGTCAGTTATGTAACGCTAAAGATTAAATATAATCTTAAGGAGGAAACTCTTATAAGCGCTTAAGGTTAAATATAATCTTAAGGAGGAAACTCTTATAAACGCTAAAGATTAAATATAATATTGAGGAGATAAACTCTTATAAATATAATCTTGAGTCGGGTCTCTGTTATATAAAAACGGAGGGTGGTTCTGAATTGTGCTACATATTTGTTATAAGAGTAGGGGGGGTGAATGTTTATTCTTAAATCTTATAAAAACACTAATGGGACTGTTTTTATGGAGCACTTCTTTCACCCCCCTCCCCACCGTAGCCGATAGTGCGATGGCCATGGAGGCACCACGGGAGATATAGCGGGACCTTTCACCATGACCTGAAATATCCATTGGTCCGCACAGGAAATTGAAGCAGTTATCATACGTCCCCCGATAAATCGTAGATTCATGCAATTTTGGCGTTTTTGTGTTATAATGTGCACAGCCCCCAGATGTTTTCAGCGAATAGAAAAACTGTCATAAACAGAAGTTGATATTAGTACCCACACTTTTTAAGTTAATATAAATTCCTGTCAATATTTGTAGGATCTCAATTATATTTTTTTTTCCATTTTTTGATGAGTAAAAGCGTAGTTAAGAACAGGAATTATTTTTTTTCGCTATTTCTTTTTGATACTCTTGATCAGTAAAACTTGTTCGCATTTTTTTTTATATTTCAGACAAAACCTTTTCTAGCCAATTCCAATATGTCAATCTACTGGAAATTTTCCATAAAATATTGCAGGAACTAGAGAACAGATTGGATGATGAACTCTGAGACAATTACATTGCTAATACACTTCTAAATATATATCTTTGTACCTATCTATGTATCTATCTATGAAATCTCTCTCTCTCTCTCTCTTTCCATCTGTCTGTCTGTCTGCTTGTCTGTCTGTATATCTTTACATAAAGGCAATGAAATCTAAAGTAAAAAGTTAGGCCATTTTCAACTAATTAAAAAGAAATTGAAATGAAATTACGAAATTTGCACACAATTAAAAAAAAAATATACTGGCTTTTTTATTCGAATGATCATAGTAAAGTAAATTAAAAAAAAATATTTGTTCATAATAATAAGTAACGATAAAGTTTACTACATGAGTAAACTCTCTGAGTATGCAGTTGACGTTTTGGGGGGGGGGGCACATGGGGCCCCAGTTGTCAGAGGCTTAAAAGTTTCTGCTAGGTGATGTATTTAAAAAAAATATATCTTAGAAATTAGTGCACATAAAATATGTTAAAGACTTTTAAATAAAATGGTACGTATCATTTTTAAAATAACATTTTCGTGCCACTGTATAACTCTCATAACACAAATGTTAGAAAAATAAAAGAAAAATAACTAAACCTAATAGATTGTTAGACAGTAAAAGTATCATATTATTATGGTTGTGAATTTAATTAGATATAGTTAGTTATGGTTATCAGCCTGTTATGCTAGAGTGAAGCCGCGAAGTCCAAGCAAGACCTAGCGAGATTCGAATGTGCTATGTTGCATCCTTTATAGTTCATGTAATCAAACAGACCATAATTTTACATGGCGACTGGGCCCTGTTTGAAGAAAGTATGTCGACTTGTGAAACTGGGTGACGACCAAAGTCATTTTATTTCATGCATCCAGCCTTTGTTCTAATAAAATAGTACCCAGACAAAGTTCCTTAAAGTTGGATCTATAAAACCACATTTAACAATATGTTGTTACATTGATAAAATCCATCTAGTTATAAGAAAAATCCGCGAGATAATTTTCAGATGAAATTAAAATCATAAGAGTTATAAATAGCTTGCATTGATGAACACTTTTGTGGTGAGCCGGATTAGCACACTGTGGGTTAGAGGTTAGACCAGTGAGCCGAATCAGCACAATGTGGGTTAGGACGGTGCGCCGAAATAAGAAGGTGCGCCGAAATAGCGCTTTTAAAATGTTTCTACACTTTTCTAATTTGGAGGAGGGCGCCAAAAAATGTAACTTGCACATGGTCTCCACAATAGCTAGCTAAGGCTCTGGTCACAAGACGCCCAATATGTACCACTGTGTTTGGTAATGCCGCCCCATACAAAGAGGCACCAATGCCCCCTCTAATTTTCAGAAGGCTGTGCGCAACGTAACATTTTGAATGTCCACTGATTAAAACATGTCCGTGTTCTGCTCTAAAGACTCTAATGTGTGTACCAGCGTTGCCACTCTAAAAATATGAAAAACCCAAGTTGGGACCCTTAAACAACCCAAGAAAACCCAAGGTCATTTTTCCCCCATTGTTGTTCATAAAAAAAAAAGGTAACATAAAGCAGTATAATGTAATTGAATTGCCTGTTGTTGTTTTTTATCCAAAACATATTTATTTATTTTTTTTTGGTTTTTGAAACTAATAAAAAAAATATTGGGAATTCTAGAATTTTTTTTTTTTATTGAATTTAATGCAGTGGCACAACCAGCAAAAAATGCTGGGGGGGGGGGGGGGGCGCACATTATGAAAAAAGACAGTTTGACAGTCTTTTTTGTAACCTTATAACGTAAATTATGTATTGATGATTTGGCCTGGAGGGGGCAGCCCCCCCCCCCGGTTGTGCCACTGATTTGTATTTGCCACTGTGTTTGTATATTATGGCTCAACTATCTACAGCTAAAGTCCAAGTTTTCTCAACTCAAAAAAAATCGTACAGCTGATATAAAAACTGTTTAACCCCAGTCTGGACATGAGTGATTTGTAAAAGATAATTACAACAAGCCCAACCAACCTCCAACCCGGTCTGTGACAGCTTTATGTGACACTTTTGTGTTATTGAGAAGAGACTAAACACAGGACATGCGATACTTTCGGGAAAACTCAAACCCCGTCAGTCCCCAAGTACTTTCCGCAACACATTTTCTCTATCCTCGCCTGTCGCCTCACGCCTATTGGTGTCAATTTACCTGTAGGGATGTTTCTAGGCCCTACGTTCAGTTTTCCCCCCTTTTCCCACCAAAAATGACCCAGATAAGGGGGGGGGGACACTTGTACAATAGAGAAAAAAACAAAACAAAAAAACCCCAAGATTTACAGCCGAAAACCCCATTTCCCAAGTTAGAGTCCGAAAACCCAAGATCTTGTGAAAAAACCCAAGGAGTGGCAACACTGGTGTGAACACATTCTCGGAGAGTTGTCTGCGCGTGCGCAAGCTTACAGCCTAGAGGGAGGTAACACTGAACGGTAACCGGAAATGGACGTCTCTGCCGGCCTCACCCCCACTCTCTCCCATCCCTCAGGTCTGTATGCCACAGTGGTGTATTGGGAGGGGAACGCGGTGAAACGACGTTCCTTTACTTTTTTTTTTCAGAACCGGGAACGCGTTCCAGTACTTTTTCTTGTCCGGACATCTCCCGCTTTTTTTTTTTGCTCCCACTCTGCGTTCCCCTGCTTCTGATTTTACCAATACATCACTGGTATGTCATGCAGCAAAGTTCTTTGGTTCCCAACATTTATATTTAAAAAAAAAATAATTTTGACTCTTGATGATAGTATAACAGTTAAAATATTCTGTTTATTAATGCATATCATATTTTACATTATCAAACAGTAACTGATAATCGTCACCAAATTTGACGGCTAACACAAATAAGCACATAAAGAAATTATCTAAATAGGCGAACAATAATTCTTAAATTATCCCTGCTGTACACACATATTCTGTGCATAAGGGGAAAATAATATTTCTAAACAACAAGCACCTATCTCATTTTACTATATACTTATATTAATATGTTTTATAAAGGCTTGACAAGTTGATAAAAGAATACAATCAAGTGTGGGAGCGTCGAGAGCACATTAAGTGCAATCAGTTTGTGGCCTTTACCAACGCCCGATTAAGGCCTAGTCACTATAACAAAAATAGGGCCTTCAAAAGTGAAAATAAATATTTTTTTTAAATTTTCAATTATATAATATTAAATTATATCTATAGTGCCTAGGGCCTACAAAATCCTTAATCGGACCCTGGCCTTCACTAATCCTGATAAAAAAATAATATTTGTGATCGTATTGCTAGTTATAGGACGAAGAGATAAACAATCTCATCCTTTTGAAGACATAAATGACTGGGTTTCAAAGTACTGGAACTATTTTATCCTTTTGGAGACAAAATTGACTAGATTTCAAATTACTGGAACTATTTTATCCTTTTGGAGACATAAATGACTGGGTTTCAAAGTACTGGAACTATTTTATCCTTTTGGAGACATAAATGACTGGGTTTCTTAGTAAATGGAACAATCTCATCCTTTTGTGTTCTTTGGTCTGTTTGGACCAATCTGACGTGCAGCATCAAGGTCTGCATTAGGCAATGCGAACGTACTTGGCATACTGCACCCTGCGTCCACATCGAAAACATATCGCAGCGGCTATGCCACAGTTCAGGCAAAAGAGCAGATGACCACATGGAAGAAACAGCAAGGCAATCGGATTAACATGGCAGCTGCGGCACAACAATCTGGGATGGACCTCTTGATTAACTCCAGGCATTGACCAGTTAGCTCCAGGCATTGGTCTGTTAGCTGTAAGCCAAAAGTAAATAAAGACATATCATTTAATTAATTACAGAAAATTCAATGGGCTCGAGGGGGTGGGGCACGCCTTACAAGGAAGGAGGGACAATTTCGGTGTTTAATAGATGGGAGAGCAATACACAAATTTTATTCCTTTATTCTATGTTTTGAAATTTCGCTTGCAAGATTATCTCACGATTTCCTACTGATATATTTATTGAAAACCAATCATCCCTAACCTTTTACAATTTAATCATCTATTGACCTACTCAATTCTAAAAACCTATCTTGTAAGCTTCATTTACTAGACTATTCAATTTCTGAACATTGAAAGTAATTTATGACATTTATTACTTAGGCTCATAAGAATTATAAAAAGAGTTCCATAAGGCGTTAGACACAAAACAAAAGGTTCAAAGACACACTTTTAGGGGCAGTTTCGTAACTAGCAAATGTTTTCATTTTCCAAGTAAAATCAAACAACCGTGTGCACCGGTGTGGAGCGAAAGAACCCATTGACCAAGTAGGCTACTTCAGTGAATAGATGCGTTCTTATGGCTAGGCAGACTGGGCGAAAGGTAGGGCCCGTCCCGTTTCTAAATGACCCCGATCCCTAAAGTACCACAATCATCAAAAGTTATTTCACTGTTTGCCCCCAAAGTTTCTCTTACGTTCTGCCTAAGGCCTTCAAAAAAATAAGCACAGCTCTCTGTGATTGGTGCTTCATTTCTGTACGACTGCCATCAACCAGTGCTAACCAGGCAGTGAACCACTAGCTACCTCCCAATACGGCTGGTGTGGCCAGTGGGCTGGTGGGGCGATTGTCGTATGCTGAGACATCGTTGGTCATGTCGATCAGGCCATAGTTGACGCACTTGGGTTGTAAAAAAACAACAACAATCCAACAAACAAACAAACAGTGTATTTATGTAAACTGATAGCCCAACGCTCGATCATTCCAACAGTCAATATGCCATCAGTATAAGCTGTGTATTTGGGCCACAAATATAGGTAGATTTAAAAAATGTGAATTATATAAATACAGGCTATTAAATCATAATAAGACCAAAAATGTATTTTTAAAATTACAATTATCCTAACCTGGCACAACGTCATCACTGGAATTATTGATCTGAAAAAAAAAACAACAACAAATGTATGTACAATAAAATGAAACTTAATGTATTAATTCCAACTTTGTTTTTTCTCCATTGGCCTGTTTAACTTATAGCATGAATAGTCAAATTATAACTTTTATGGCAAGCAAAAAAAAATGGCGTTATTATTCCTTTTTAAATGTTAATATAAAGTAATACATTATAATATCTCATAGACACACACTGTATTGAGACGAATAGAAACGTTTTCGATTTTTATAAAAACAAAAAAATAAATATAATGTATTAATTATTATAACGGTCGAAGCAAGTTTCTTTCTTGTTTGTAAGCCATACCAATAAGGTGGCAATCTTTAGCTAGTTGATTATTTCTTATTAAAATTCTTAGCATTAAGAATCTAGCCAGGTATACAGAAACACAACATAATGTTAAACTGTACTCCAGTGGCTCGTATGGTGAGATTATTGCGCCAATCAAAATTGTGCTCACAAATAGGTTTGATTAAGTATATTTTTTTTTTACCCAACCCACATCTCGTGGGTAGCGCATCAGCCATACTTAATTCCCACTGGTGTGTGCAATGATTTCTTCTGTCACTTACTCTAAATGAGTTGACATATGCGGTCCCACGGAGCAGTCTGACGTAGCCACAATTCGGGAATTCAGATGCATGAAGAGCCCAGACATCGGCATCTTGACCCAGCGAGTGTAGGCGACCTTCACAGTAAAAACATATCACCCGGTCACCATAACCTGAAGGAAGTGTCGATAACAGGATATTTACTAAATATCATTATGCTCATTAATTCCTCTCATGTTCAATAGATAAAATCAAATGTCAACGCGTATCACCAGACACCGTGTGTGATGTCGCTAGATCAAAGTAGAATATCTTTAAAAGTTTCAATGTCCCGTGACTAAGCGATCTTTAACTGTTCGGTGTCATTCTGTGCATTGTTGTCATTTTACGCCTTAATATATAAATACGTCAATAAATGTATTGGTTCCATACGAAACTAGAGGATGTAATAATGTTAGTTCAACGCAATGTGCATGGTTACATAGTGTAATCATCTACGTGTGTGTGTGTGTCTTGGGAGCTTTTGGCAGTGACAGAGATGACTGGGCCCTCAGGCAAACTACCTGTAGGCGGGCCGTCTTAGGGTCGTTGGGGGTGCTTTTGCAACCTAAAGGTAAAAGGGGGGGTCTTCGCAAGAAAGTAATTTACTCAAGTACGTTAAATACATATCGCAATACATACATGCATACAATATATGGTTATATTGACGTGCTGGCTGAATTGGAGCCGTTTTAAAGAAAATGAATTTAAAAAATAAAAATAAAAAAGGTAATTTTTATATATTTCAAAAACGATTTGTGATGATTTAATTGATTTATTACGGTGGAAGGTTTTTAAACAAATACTTTCTGTGATAAATGCTAAAATATTCTGGAATTTCCACAGACTCACCCTCTGAATCAATTGTAATTAAATTACAATACCATGAAACAAAATAAAAGACTATTTCCATTTTAACATGTATATATTTTTTTATTTGGAAATTTTCTTTTTTAGTCTTTAAGGTATAGGACCCTAGGTACAGTAGGGTAAAATAGCATTGCCTGTTGGGAGGTCCTGTATAGCATATTAGTGTTTTTATGCGGTTTATGAATTTGGCCCATCCATAGCCCTTCCTATCCGTTTGAACGGGATACCAGGAAATAGATAAAATGCTTGTCTAAGTTTAAGCTTACCAGCATAATAAAACCCAGCCTCAGCTAAGTTTTCGTGCGGTGGTAAATTCCCCTGAACTCCTTGGAACGACATTAATCTTTGGCGCAGTGTTACGAAATTTAAGTTAAAAGGTAACTGCACATGACTGATATCCATTCTGCAAATGTACAACAAAAAATACGTAAAAAAAATGAACATGGTTGTTTCATATAATATGTGTATGTGTGCATATATTATTTTCATAGTTAAAAAAAAAACAAAACAACTATAATTACTCGGTTTCTGCAGATGTCAAACCATGAGTGTGATGACCTTCCAACTGTGCTTCTGCCATTGGCTGCTGGAGATGTTCATTTGTATTTTCCCTTGTCCTCCCAGACTGTATATTCCCTAAACATTGAAGACATAAAAACAACATAAATATTATTATATCTGTCAACTGCAATACACATATTTTAATTATATTCCTTATCTACACAATTTTCAGCTTCGATTAACATTTATTTAACGAAAGTAAATAACATTCAAACATAAATATTAAAATTATAAATTCACAAGCATTCATTTTTCAGAGGATGATATTTTTCGTATCTTAATTAAAGCTATATTGTCATTAAATTTTAATATTACGTTTGATTGATTTCGCGCTTGACTAATTTAGTAAAAACAAGCAATTAAGCCTGTTCCATTCTGGACACAGGACGTGTTAGCGCATTTTCAGTACGTTTGTTATCTTTCAGTAAATATTTGTAAATTTTGGAAATGTTTATAAATTCAATTGTGTAATGCATATATCTGAAAAAAGATATTAAAAGGACAAGTAAGTCTTGTTGAATAACTGTTACAAAAATAAATAATGATTACGCCCCTTTGATTAGCTTTTATTATTTATATTTAAAATATAAGCAAAACGGTACATAACAATCTCTTATATTTTGGCCCTGAGAGGTCAAATCGCGAAATGGACTTTTGATGTACACTTGGAAGGCCAAGACCTACACAATGATATATACATCATGGGTCTAGGACTTATGGTTGCTGAGATATAGGGCGTTCCATTATTAATATATCTTATATAGTAAAAAACGGTACTTTATAAGGCCCCTTTTACGGCCCTGAGAGGTCAGATCGCGAAATGGAAAAAAGCTATTTCTTGGCAGGCCAAGACCTACAAAATGATATATACATCATGGGTCTAGGACTTATGGTTATTGAGATCTAGGGTGATGACAGACAGACAGACAGACAGACAAAACGGGGACAATAGAGCATTTTCGAAAAAAAATAAAAAAAAGTACTTGAAACTTGACAAAGAAAAAAAAATATGTAAAAAAAAAACTGACTTCTTAGAGACGATGTGTCCATTTGACCTAGCACCGTTTGAAATGAGATCTGGAGGGAAAATGAATATTGAGACATGAATCAGATTTAATCTAGTTTATAAAAAAACTACTTTATCTTTTGCTAAGTGGTAAATGAATTCAAGCGATGGTATTTTTTAATATAGCACCTTAAATATACATAATGATATAAATAATTTTTTTAATTATATATTTTCTTTTTTACTACTTTTAGGTATAATTTTTTTTTTTAAAATTCATGTTTATGTGCATTAGCTTTCAATTCTTTGCAAAATACTTTGGGTTTAACTATAATTGAATTCATACTTGATTCGTGTGGTCAGTGTACTCACCTGATCATTAGTTTTATTCAGATCCTGTACAACATCTACAAACACCTGCCCCATCAGTTGACGTATGTAGGCACACTTGGGGAACCACCTGGCGTGTTCTACCCAGACATCATGTTCATCCTCCCAGTTTCTGAGACCACCACCACAGTAGAAACATCTGGCACAATCACCGTAACCTGAATTCGGCACCAAATATAAAAAGATCCAATATAAAAAAAAACAAACTGTATACATGTAATTTGTTTTTCTTTTTAAATTTTGTGTTGGATAAAACAGATGAACTACCTAGGAAACTTAGCAAAACCAAACATGAGCCTGTTAATAATTCAAACTAGAGTTACCAGCGTAATAGAATCCAGCATCTGCAAGTTGGTCTGGACTCAAGTGGTGATCCCTCGGCCATGAACTAAAGGTTTCCAATCTCTTCTGCACCTGTGTATATTCAGGTTTTTTTGGCAGTTCGACAGCAGTACCAAGATCTGAGGACGTTGGGCATGAAACACTGTCTACTGATGTCTTCTGATTGGGGGTCTGCGATACGGTAGCAGTTGCTACAGGTGCTGTAGCTAGAGAAGGAGCCAAAGTGACCGTTTGAGAAGCACCAGTGTTTATGTCAGGTAGTTGACCATTGAATGGCACATCAAGACAGTTGACATTGGTCACCATTGGACAGTCGGGTGACAGTTCCCTGTGAACTTCTGCAATGTTATCAGAAGCCTGCCACTTGGATGTAATTAAACCACAGAAGTAGCACTCGACCGTGTCATCATGATTCCTACCAGTTCCCTTGTATGCAAATCCATTAGCAGCCAATAGCACGGGGGATTTGGGGGCGCACTCTGGGTAATTAGCATAAGTTGCCAGCCTCCACTTTTCCTCATTCAACCATGACCAGGGTTTATCGACCAGATGTCTTGGGGGTGGTGTGCATCTTTCAATTATGAACACTTCTACGCTCTGTGTACGTGTATTCAAATTTCCGGTTGGTAGACTATCAATGATAAAGTGTTTTGATTCACAGTTTTTAAGTTTAGTGTTTGCAATTTTCCATGCGCTGTTACAGCTACGATCTCCAATCTCCTTTTTAAAAAACAAGCTTAGTGAGTCTTTACTGACAAATTCTGTAGGTAGCTCATCTGTATTACAGAACGTTTCATTGCTTTCTTCTTGAAAATTATAGGAATGACATTTTGAACTAGTGGCATTGCCGCTTAAAATCTGTAAATCAACTTCTTTCTTGACTGACCAGCTTTTTAATGGTTCTCTTACCAGAACGTTAATTAGATTTGAGACTTTTTTAGTTCTGAAAAGTTTCCCCCCTGCTACCACCAAGTTCCCTATTTGAAGCAACTGTGAGAGGTAAAAACTAACTCTTAACTGTGCCAACAAATAGTTTATGGTCTTGTGATATGTAAAAACAGTAAAAACAGTAATGTCTCTTAACATGGACAAAGCCTTGAGAGCTTTTTTTGTATGTTCAGTATGCTCTTTCATTTTTACTTATATTGGCTGTAAATAGAAAACAAAATACATTTCGTTAAAAAAGAAACACAAAGACTCCTCAAATTCACACACAGAAGCCTCAAATTTACACATAGAAGCCTCAAATTTACACATAGAAGCCTCAAATTTACACATAGAAGCCTCAAATTTACACATAGAAGCCTCATATTTACACATAGAAGCCTCAAATTTACACAAAGACGCCTCAAATTTACACATAGAAGCCTCAAATTTACACATAGAAGCCTCAAATTCACACATAGAAGCCTCAAATTCAAACAAAGAAACCTCTTACTTACACTAATTTTATATATGATAACGATCCCTCACCCTCCTATTGAATTACTACTAGTTAATGATAGTCTGGTAAATTTTGCCTTAAAACCCAAAGCATTTAATTCTTATCAATTAGGCAAAACCAAATGTTTTAGATAGTCTGGCTTTATAATGTTATTACAGTATAAACGATATTGCTCTTGATATGAACGTAATATTTGTCTAACTTTCAAAATAAACCCTAACCAGAGGTGAATTTAAGTGTTCTGGTACAGGGCCCCAACTTTTGAAGGGCCACCATAAAGTCTACATTTTAATTAAACCTTTTATATATCTCCTTTTAAGTGGCACAATATTTTCTTTCGTGTCCTAAGCCTCAAATGACCCAAGTTCCGCTGACCACGGCACAAACGTCATTGAAAAATATATCTATCTTATTTCCGCACTAGAAAAGTGGTATTAGTATATTACCAAAGATATATACCATAAGTTTATAAACAGATTCTGTACCCATGTACTGTTTTGATGATTGACAACGCAAAAAAAAAAAATTACTTTAAAAGTAGCGAAACAAATCATGAAAAGAAATCGCAATTTTTATTTTCTACATGTATATTTAAAATAAATTATTAACTTTATAAAAGAGCAAATGGTAATAAAATGACAATTATAAAACGCGATTTTTAGCTTTGGTATGATTTTTTTTAACGATACAAGTTAACATTGATTAGTACACGCGTGATCCAATGCTTTCTATTATATAAAAAAAAAAACACCCCCTTGCCTTCCTGGCCAATGTTGCAAGTAATTCACTCACTGCCATTCAGACATGTTTGGAAGAATAAATTGTCACCCTGCCAATGTGATGTATTTGTGTGTACTGTCACACGATGCTAGTCTGGCGGGTGCGGTATGTGACGTCATTGTGACAAAGAGATGAAATCTCTTTAGATCCTGTAAACCACTCATGGCATTTTTTTATGGTGCCCTTCTTTCATCCCCACCCTAACCGATAGTGCAATGGCCATGGAGGCAACACACATACACACACACACACACACACACACACACACACATATATATATATATATGTATATATATATATATATATATATATATATATGACAATATATAGTATACAAATATTTAAGTACTGGCAGTATTATTACTTCGAGTGTATTCTAGGCTGTATGGGGTTAAATATATCGTCTAAAGGGAATTTTATAAAAATTCAAATTAGTACTGCTTTAGTCAAAGTGATACCCAACGTCTACAGTGCTGCCCGAAGTGGGCATCCTTTACTGTCGTTCAGGGTCGTTTAAACGCAGGGGCCTGTCCAATTTTCCTTTTCCTTTTTTTTTTGAGTGACAACTGATAATTCATCATACTGGGCATTTATCTGAAGGGTTATACACTTTGTGTTATATACACATTTTTTTTTTGCCCTGGCTGGGGGGGGGGGGCATAATGCTGTATGTTCAACTGTGCACCTACCATTCATTATGCCAACAATATAGTCACCACCATATATGTAATAGTTTGCCATCCCACTCATGTTATGTTAGTTTAATATCACCCACATAACAATTTAAAAAATACAACAACAATTAGACTGCATGTTCTTTAAACATACACATGGTAGCAATACTAGGCACAACAGGGGTAGAGAAGAAAGGTAGAAAGAAAACAAATTTATTTTAGATTAAACCATTCATTTCGAAAACATTTTTTTTGTCTAAATTAATAAATAAAGACAATAACAAACAAAGAAATTTAAGTTGCCTTGTCACATGGGTCACTTAGTATAACTTATATAGTTTCGGGAAAACGTGTTAAGCTATTTTTAAACACCTGACTCGGTGCTATTAAAAGAGTTTTTTTTTTTTGTTTTTCCTGTCATCATCGCTATATTTAACTCACTGTGACGCAGTACACAAATTTCCCCATTACGTGGACATTCATTTTTCTTTCCCTAGAAACGATGACGTGTCTATTATCTATGGACAATATCTTGGTATAAAAAGGGTTGGTGTGTAAAATCATGTTTGTTGGAATCCTGCTTACACCACCACAAGGTTATCAAATCTGTGTCCTCGGGCGTTATGGAACCCACAGACCAGTTTGTGTTATGTTTATACCGCAGCGCACGACCAATCAAAGGTCTCATTATAACAACTTTTAGATCTACGTAGTGTACACTTTGCCATGTAGCGTAACAGTGCTGTATATATTTAGAAAACCCCCAAACATTTTTCGAGCGCATTTTCGAGTACTTTATCTGCGAGGACATATTGATGTCTAAACGGAGGTTTTGTTTACGGAAAGCATAAAATAATAAATAAAGAAAAAAAAACGAAACAAAAAAAAATTTAGGTGCACTAAAAAGATAAATGTTATAACTTACATAAATACTTTTATAAATGGTAGTTAGTACACCAAATTAGCATACCAATAGAACGATTTAGGCAATCACAGGCTGCGACGATATAACAAACTACGGTTTTTAAATTTAAATATCGCTAAATTGTAAATGGTTGGGAAGAAAATGGACCACAAGTTGAAGTGGCTTATCCCCTGAATATATAATTTAACATAATAAATCTTCAAATATTGATTTGATAACTCCTTACTTTTTTTTTTCCAACTACGTCTGAAAAAAACAACAACAACTGCGAAACACAAAGTAAACAATGTTATAATTTTGTAATTACACAAAGAGACTGCTTATTTTAATAATTACACGACCATCTATCCAAGGAAAAAAAATGTAATGACAACTCCGGGAATTTCAAAAAAAATATTAAATTGGAAAATCACAGTCCAACCTTGTTAAGTAAAACGTTACCGGTTAAAAGCATGTACAAGCCACAGGGATCAGATGAAGTAGTTCGTCCGTTTCTGCAGTAACGGTAATGCCCAGCCGCCTTTACTATCCCCAACACAAAATGGGTAAACCATTTGTAAGCTAGGTGGACTTAAGGACAGTGAACGGACACGCAACGGGGAGAGGATTGGGGGGGGGGGGGGCAAACGCGCGAACTTTCGATTAGCGTCGCCCTTTATTTTTTCTAATAGGAGAATCTTTTGGTGTTCTCTTGTTTAATGAATAACACGTGACTGCACCGAGACAGGGAGCGGTGAATTTTATGTTAAGAATGTAATACATCGATTTGTGAATTTCAATAAGTGTGTTCATTGGAGTGTGTGTGTGTAATGTGTTACAACTTGCCAGTTGTCACCGTTTCTTTTAATGTCCATGTAAGGATTGAGGCCACTGATTGGACAATTTATTTACACGTGATGCATAGTGGATGTGGGTGGCCGTTCTCTGGAAGTGGCACACTTGGAAGCCTAGAATATTTTAGTCTAGCTCAGTGCTTCCCAAAGTGGGGTACGCGTACCCTAGGGGCTGTACAATGTTGAGGGTACGCGCTGCAACGGACAAACATGAACGGCTAAAGAGAAAACTAGAAAATGGGGGGGGGGGGGGAAAGCTGGCCGTAAAAACAATATGAAAGTGTTTTTTATTAAAAGGGTTACTCAGGATTACAAAAATAAGATAGGGGGGTACACAGATATGGAAAGTTTGGGAAACATTGGTCTAGATGAGCCACTTATAAATAATGAGAGATAATTCATAGTAAATATCGATTTCTAAAAATAAAAGTAACCAGTGATGGGTCTGAGAGTATTGTTTTGGCCCAGTTAGATTAAGTCTTTTAAATTTACAAAAATGTAACTTATGACCATAGTTTTTGTTTTTTTTTAATTTCAATCATTTTCATTCCATCCATCACTTATGGGCCAATGACATATAATATATGTCTGAAGTGTCTGTCTAGGGCCCCAACATATTTCTGTTGTCTGTCTAGGGCACGCATATATCTCAGTAGTGTCTGCCTAAAGCCTCAAAAAGACATAAGAATGGCACTGAAAGATTGATTCTATTGTTGAATTTATATCTAAAGTACATTTAGACATTATTAAAACAGGCGAAAGATGTTTCTATGAAGGAATACAAATACTGAATGTATATTTGAAATTCTAAACACAAATAATACAAGGAAAAAATAAATACGTTAAATGAGATCCGTTCTTTTTGGATAGACAAAATAGGCAGCAGACAAGGGCCCTAATGACTAATGGCCCAGCAGAATAGGATCAACTGCCCATACCAACCTTGTGAACACCCACAGACAGCCCCGTAGCGTGAAAATTCTACAGCAGGGGCCAGGCATTCTACAGCAGGGGCCAGGCATTCTACAGCAGGGGCCAGGTATTCTACAGCAGGGGCCAGGTATTCTACAGCAGGGGCCAGGTATTCTACAGCAGGGGCCAGGCATTCTACAGCAGGGGCCAGGTATTCTACAGCAGGGGCTGGGCAATAGCAGGGGGGGCAGGTAACACATTTTACTAAGAAGAGCAAATAAGCAGAGGGGGCCACACAAAACGCAGGGGGGGGGGCCGGCTCCCCGCACGCTACGGGCCTGCCCACAGCCCAGATAACGATGTCTGTTTTTCATGATTCTCCAGAGGAATATTTGAAATGTGCACTTTATTTAGAACTATGTGACCGATTAGGACCCCTGATGACAGAGGGGCACCTTCCATTATTAATTATGAAATCAGATACTAAGAGTGCCCCGACAGATACTTTTTTAAAGCCCTTAAATATTTCAGCCCAGGGTCTGATTATGGTAATATCTTTTTTACTTATACATGGTCCTAAATATTTCAAGTTACTCAGTTCGTTTTTAAAAAAAGATTACAGGCGTGCTTGTACTTAACATTAATAAAGAGGCGGATTTAGACCGCAAGTAAATTCTGGACCCATTTAAGAAAGACAATAATAATACACATCTGATGTTTTGAAGGGTGGGGGGGGGGGGAGGTCCGTCCTTCCAAAGTCTTGGTACGCGCCCTGTGAGTCAGCTGTTAAAACATTCTTAACATCGGTAGAAGCCCAGAATAGCTGAGTAAACTGAGACTATAATTCGCTCAACTATTCCGTTTAGGTCAAAGTGAAGGAACATTTTATAAATGTATAAATGTCAGATACAATAATACTGAATCTGAATTATTAAATACGGTTTTGATTTTTTTCCCAAGAAAACTTGCTGAGCTATTTTTACAACTGACTATCGGAGCTATTTTCACAACTGATTATCAGAGCTATAAATAGTACTTCTGGCGGCGTTTGATATTGTCTACTGACTCAGGTTGATGTGACTTGCAGTGTTACCGCTTATTACGTGGCCGTTCTGGATTTTCCCCACAAATGCTTACGGTGCTCTATTTAAGGTTACGACGTCATTCAAAGACACCACATATATAAAGCCCAAAAAGTTCATGCGATAGAATGTCAAGCAACACACAAAAGCTACGCCCAAGTTAGCTGGGTTTATGCGAAACGTCCTGGGCACATACTGAAGGTGGGCGTCAGCAAAAACAAGGAGGACACATGCATCCGTTACGTTGGTGGCACAAGGGTGTTGTAATCGGGCGTCTCTTTGGTGGAAGTTAAACGTTCTGGCACGAGTTATACTTCGCCCACGCGGGCGGCCCTCTGTTGATGTGCGAGGGCTATTTTACAGACATTTTATCCTCAGACACGCAATCACTGGACTGGGTGTGGCTAGACCAGACATGGGCAAACTATGGCCCGAGGGGCTGATTCATCCCGCACTCCACACGTTCACGTCAATGACTTGAACATTTGACGTGTACATGTTTCATATAAAAGATACAACCATCTACTCTCGCTCTGGCCCTTCGGTCAAATTTAAGAACCGATTGTTAGCGCGGTTTTAAAGATATAAACGATAGCCCAGCCCTTGCACTTCACCCCCCTACCCCCACTAAGAAGAAAATGGAGGTCATTGGCTTGGTCAAGAGAAACACCTGACTTCTGCTTTATCTATCTGTGTGTGTGTGTGTGTGTGTGTTTATCTACCTTTGATTATTATAAGTATTATAATAATCTACCTAATATTTGTATATCTATATCTATCAGTCCATCTTTAAATATGTATGTATTTATTACATACATACTCTTACACACACTTTTATATAAATCACAAGATTCAATTTTCGGGTATTCCTGATTCACGGAAATTTTTTTTTAGTAGTGTTAGTTTGTGTAATTTAAAATTTTGCGTTGAAATTACGTGGAAACAAACACAGATATATTTAGATTTATGTCAAAGTTATCCAATTTTAAGGGTTGACCAGTCTCACCTAACTATAGGATTTCCCCGTTTGCTAAATAAAAAGAATAGATGGCAATTTTTGATTAAAAAAATTGACTAAACGTGGGTAAAATAATATGTTTTCAGTACAAATATGCGCCAGTCATGAAAACATAATACTTAGATCTAAATAAAACTTGTTCTTTTTTTCACAATAAATAAGTAAATTTGAAGTCATTTGTTTTGTATGTTATTGAATTCGTGCTCAAGTCTTTCACTCAATACAAAATTACAAAGACTTATTCCCACTTGTAAAAATATATATCGCCTCTATACAAGTAGGCCTATCTGGCAGAGACTCAAATGTAATATTCTGATTAAGTGCAAATCGCATCTTGTGACCCGATCTGTGTGGAGTAGAGATTATAGCCTCGGTGGTCAGCCAACTGTGTGCATTGGGAGGGGGGGCATAGACAGAGACTTACTGAGAAATGTGTGGATGTGCATGGCCGTTCTCAGGTATTTGGCAGAGACCAACAGATATTTGGGGGTCCTAGCCCTAAGTAGTCTACCTTCGGTTCCCTCTTAGCAGCGTATCTAATAGATATTATTTATGGAAAGTGGGCCTTTTAACGGTGGGGCCCTTGGTGTTTACCTATAAGAAAGGCTCCGCCTATGTGACGCTAGAGCCCCAGAAGCCTCGGACTGTGGTGGTGTGTAAACAACGAAACTTTTGTACACTGGTTACATGATTGTTTTGTACATCTCATCATTACAGGGATGTTACTAGTTGTTTTGTGCATCTCATCATTACAGGGATGTTACTACTTGTTTTGTGCATCTCATCATTACAGGGATGTTACTACTTGTTTTGTACATCTCATCATTACAGGGATGTTACTAGTTGTTTTGTACATCTCATCATTACAGGGATGTTACTACTTGTTTTGTACATCTCATCATTACAGGGATGTTACTAGTTGTTTTGTACATCTCATCATTACAGGGATGTTACTACTTGTTTTGTACATGTCATCATTACAGGGATGTTACTACTTGTTTTGTACATCTCATCATTACAGGGATGTTACTATTTGTTTTGTACATCTCATCATTACAGGGATGTTACTACTTGTTTTGTACATCTCATCATTACAGGGATGTTACTACTTGTTTTGTACATCTCATCATTACAGGGATGTTACTAGTTGTTTTGTACATCTCATCATTACAGGAATTTTACTAATTGTTTTGTGTATCTCATCATTACAGGGATGTTACAGACATACTATCACTAAAATAGATTCTCTTACATCATGAAGAAGACATTTTTCACACTAATTTTCGAGTTTCTTCGAGATATATAAAACGCCTTTTATAAAATATAAATTAGAGAGATCGTTTATACATGTATTCACAGTGGAACCGATGTTATAAAAAGTCTTCGCAGAGCGTAAGACAGCCCGCCTTTTTCAAGTTCTGTCCTCCCTAAGAGAGTGCGCCCCGTTTCTGTAATTCAGGGCCGATGGTGGGGGGCAGGGGTAAACCCAAATGCCTGTCATGTGGCCCCGAGACTTGGGATATGGGCGCAGGCACGCCGAGAGAGGGGGGTCATTGCCAGGGGGGCGCATCTGTAAGGGGGCCCGGCCGCCCCGACCATGTCAATTTTTTCACGACTCATTGTTTATTAAGGCCCGCAATGATGTCCTGCCCTGGGGCCCTTGTTGGCTCTCGGCGCCCCTGGATGGGAGTCCTTTTTGGAATTTTTATTATTGAAGTTTGCTAGACATTGGGAAAAAGTGGGTCAGTGGGGCCCAAAAGGCCCCTAGATTTTATTGCAGCGGTTTAATGTCATGTATTGTTTTAACTGAATCAATATAGTGTCAAGTTTTTAATTTAAAGAAACGCCAGAAATTTTAAAATGATACCAAATGTCTTTTTTGAAAAAAAAAAATAAGATTATAGTATTTGTATAGATTGTGAAAAAAAAAATGTAATGCAATGAGAAAATAAAAAAAACTGAGATTGATGTAAAGATGAACGAAATCATTTGTCATTAAATAAATTTTATTCAATGTGAATTTTTTTTTTAAAATAGATTTTTTTTTCAATCTAAAACAAAAGAAGTTGACAGTTTTGTTACAATATGCAGATGTTTACATGGTTTCATTATTTCATTAATCGTGTTATAGTGAATACAATATTTCCTTTACTTTCCATATTTATTTATTTCATAGTACAATTAAGTTACTTAGTCCTCCTTTTCATTGTTAACAAAAAATTGGTTATTTTAAGTTTAAAATTAGTAAATTATACAAAACAAACACAACGACTTAAAGTTAATTAAGACTTATTATTTCTGTTCTTACTTGAAAACTCTTTCCCCATACATATAATTAGACTTCAAATTTCCCGATGTCTATACTCTAAAAATAATATACTTCAGCTGATTCTAAATTTGTAATTTAAAAAGAAACTATACCTTTAAGTTTCAGAGTACAATAATTTACTGTACTCGTATGCTATGGATACAATTCACATAAACTGTGAAAAATTAGACTTTTTTTTTGTAATTGCCAATAGGAGGGTAGGTTATCATAACAGCCCAACACACTCCTAGAAGTTGTACTGTTGCGAATTCGCTTTCATAAGAAATCCAAACTTTTTGTTTTAGTTATCGGTGTCTGAATGGACTAACAATAAACATATTGAATAAAAAAACAATTTATCGTTGTGCGAATATGTTTATTATTATAAAAAAAGGGGACAACATTAATGTATATTCAACACGCCTGTATTAAAAGAGAGCAATGCAAATAAAACTAGGGCATAGATAAAAACAACAACATGTGACTAAATTAAAACACTTTTACATTGAAATGTTTTCTGAACAAATAATGACATAAGTATAAACAGGGCCAACCTTAATGCACCGCTCCCCAAAGAGCTCCTTGCGGAAATTTGCTTATGAATTTAGACCCCCCCCCCCTCAACGGATATCAACAATTTAGATTGCACTCTTGGGACTAGTTGTCATAGATGTGACATCACCACACAGGTATAAAGCTGTTAACATTGCTCTGAGTGTACAGATGAAACATATCAAATCAATTGGAGGCTATACAAAATAAATAAACAACATACAACTATTTATACAGAATAATATATAGCCTATATATTAGGGTGGTGCTTAGAAACGAACTTTCAAAAATCTCTACTCTCACCCCCTATTTTTGTTCGTTTATATATAGAAACTCTTAAAATAAAATATTACGGTATTCAGTTTATGTTTACTGGTAGCTCAATGGCGTCAAAGTTAAGGAGTATTGGACCGTGATGAAAAAACATAGTGTACTGCACTGTTGTTGTGTGTATAACACTGTATAATATTATTTCAAGTTATGTGGATTGTCCTACACTGCTGTACTATACATATAAAACATGTAAATAGGCCTGGAAGTGGTAATTTAATACACAGCAGGCCTAGTAGGCCTAGACAAAGAAACTATTAGCAACACAGTATAGGCCTACCTACACCACCTAGAAAATATTGGCAACGTGCCAAACTGATTATCCTATGGTTGTGCATTGGGATGGAAAGTTGATTACGGATCTCACAAATAAAGAATGCATCGACAGACTTCCTGTAATTGTTTCTGGGAAAGGAGCATCACAGTTGTTAACTGTTGCGAAACTGCCTTCCGGAACTGGTGCTGCACAGGCCGGAGCTGTCTTTCAAGCTCTGCAAGACTGGGGTGTTAGTGACAAGATCAGAGACATGTGCTTTGATACTACTAGTTCCAACACTGGTCGGATTAGTGGTACCTGCATCCTGCTGGAGCAAAAACTTCAGCGAGGTCTTCTATCACTTGCTTGCAAACATCACATTATGGAACTAATTCTGGGCGCAGTCTTCCAAGTCTGTCTAGGTGCCACTTCATCTCCTGAGGTTCTGCTATTCAAACGCTTCAAGGATCATTGGCAGTTCATTGACAGAGCAAACTATGAAACATCACTGACAAATTCAGACGTGTCTACTTCGCTAGAAGATGTGCGCAACTCTCTGATTGAATTTGTTCAGAAGCATATTCAAGAGCAGCAGCCAAGAGATGATTATCGAGAGTTCCTGGAACTTGCTCTGCTATTTCTTGGGGTCGTGCCTGAAAGAGAAGTGCACTTCATTGCTCCTGGAGCAATGCACCATGCTCGCTGGATGTCGAAGGTTCTGTACAGCCTGAAGATATGGATGTTCAAAGGGCAATTCAGACTGACAACCAAGGAAGAGAGAGGTCTTCAAGAGCTGTGCATCTTTATTGTACGTGTCTACATGAGAGCCTGGTTCATGGCTAATTTGGCAGCCGCTGCTCCATACAATGATATGCTGTTGCTCTAATCAATTCTCAGCTACTCCGGAATCAACAGAGCTGTTTCCAGTGCTGCATCCAACAAGTTTTCAAAGCACCTCTGGTACCCGTCCCCTGAATTGGTTGGGTTGGCATTCTTCAATGATCAGGTATCGGCGGAAACAAAAAGAATGAATGAAAGCGGTAATGAGGAGCCAGAGGACATCAAACTAATCTCTTTTGATTTGGAATCCTTCAACAACAGGAGTCTCGAGGACTTCGTGTCGCCAAAGTCTAAGTGATTATTTGACATGATGGAGCTTCAGACTGGATTCCTTGATGCTGACCCAGATGAGTGGACCATCCATGAAGATTACCGGCGATCTTTGGAGACCGTTCGGCAGATTTAGGTTGTCAACGACTATGCAGAGAGGGGTGTAGCACTGATTCAAGAGTACAGTGGAATCCTCACCAGAGATAAGGAGCAGCTTCAGTTCCTGCTGCAGACTGTTCAACAGCATCGACAATCCTATCCAGACACTAAAAAACAGACATTGTCAAAATGACTTCTTATCGGACTGATAACATTGAACTATAAGTACAGGTAGAATATTGTAGATGCAGGATTGTTTGTGCTTTTTAATAACTCATTCTACTGTTTAATGTTGTGTTTGAGAAACTATCTTTGATTAAAAAAGCCAAAAATTCCAAAAGCGTGATCTGTTTACTTGTTGAACTTGGCCTACCTAAACTTTGGCTTCATTGAGCTACCTCTAAATGTTAAGATATCAGCACCAATTTTTTTTCTAGATGTTTCTACATCCAAAGGAACAATTTAAAAGGGTGAGACCTAAAGAAATCAGGGTTTTAATTTTTAGTGGTTCCTAAGCACCACCCTACTATATATATATATATATATATATATATATACACATATACAAAACTGGAAACATATAAAAATAAATACATGTTTTTGGTTTGGACGGGTTTTATTAAGTTCAACTTCAGGATATAACATTTATATATATATATATATATATAAGTGATTGGATGATGAATCAGAATCAAGGATAATCGAAATTTTTTTGCTGGAATAGGAATCGAATGATTTTTAACCTAATTTCCGAATACAAAATAGACAAATCACCCGTTAAAGTATTTGTGACATGCGTCGAGTCACAAGTTGCGCTGACATTGTTATTATGAAATGATTACATTATTGACATTCACATCATGCTATAGAATGGTATCGATGCACAGCATGTCACCAAATATCGCTTCGTCCCAAGAAATGATTACTTTAAAGGGTGTCCGGAAAACCCCGCTAGGGAAAGCCCTTAAGTATTTTTTTTTTTTTTACAATTCTAATAGGGCGACCGGTCATGTCACGCGCTTGATGTGAGCCCCGCGTTAAAATATAATGTCCGTAGACTGTAACCAGAGCCAGCCTCAAGGAAGGGCAATATGAGTTAGGGATAAACCGGTCCCGGGGGGGGGGGGAATTTTAATATTTTTTTAGGCGCCAATTAAGTGCAAGCGGCGGCATTAACAGCAATTTGGCCTAAGCCCAAAAGTGCGGCCCCCAATCGTATCTATGTCCTAGGCTCCCTAATTGTACCTTTGCATAGTGACCCCTAAACGCACCTTATCTATGGACCCCAAGAGCACTTTTGCCTAAAGCCCCTGTTTGTAGCTTGCCTGTAGCTTAGGGCCTCCAGACGTACCTTTGCCTGGGCCCCCCCCCAAATATGCGGTATAAGTATCTTCTACACACTGCTTTCAAATACGAGTAGTTTAAAAAATTCGGAAGATGATTAAGAAGAGGCATACTTCGTTTCAGATTATGCCTGAAATACGATTTAAAAAGTTTTAAAAATTTAATAATAATAATAATAAAAAAGAAATATCCTAGCCCTATTTACAGTCTAACCCATTTTATTAAAAAATTTTCCGCGCGCGCGAGTGTGTCAGTAAATCAATGGATATCTTGTATATCTTTTAAGGCGATATGAATGAAATGTACCACACTATTGAAAACAATAAATGTGATCAGCATTATCATTCATATATGCATGTAGACATGTAGTATTTTTGTCACGTGATGTATAGCAGTCATTTGTGTGAGCTGAGCGAATTGTTGACACTTAATGTCGCCCACCCGAATGGTGTTGTATTAGCACAGGCTATATCTTCTGTCAATACATGTGTGTTTGTGTCAGAGAGTCAGTCAGTATCTCATGTCAATGGTTGTTTTTGTCCCACAAATAGATGTGTGTATGTGTGAGTTAGTGGTGTGTGTCAGTGTTTAAACGTATGTGTCTGTGAGTGTACCAGCTCACAGTCACATATGATCGTTTCTTAAATAACCTACGTTCTTGAATGCTAGGCTTATGTGATACATGACGATGACGCAAGGAAATCGGAAATAGGAATCGATGTTTTATGGAAGACTCGGCATCAACACAACACAGTAAATTCTGGATCCGCCCCTATCACTTATATATATATAAATATATGAATGAAACAGTTAAGATTTGAGTATGTGTGGGAGGTCATTTAAGGTAAGAGGTCACGTTCAGCCGATATAGCTCTATTTAGGTCACGGACTGAAATGACCTGACAGTTGCGGATGGGCTGTTCAACCAATACAATAATGTTAACCGGAATAAATAAATAAATTCATTATTATGCCATTCAGACAGATGAACAGCTTTGAATTACTAATATAAAAAGTTTCAAGTTAACAGCACCTGAGCTATAAAACTGTTAACTGAAAAGTTTAAACAGCTTGTTGCTCAAAAAAAAATAATCAGGCACACATGGAAAGATAAAACACTGGCCAAGACTCAAGTTTGATTAACAAAGTTGCCAGGAAGTTTCTATTTTCTTAAGTAGGAACAACAGTATTTTTTTTACTAAGGCACAAATGGGAAGACTTGTCTAAAAATCGTAACAAATTGTAATGTCCTTTGAGGCAAAGCAAGGTGATGTAATAGCAATGCAAATGCTAATACATCAGTGGAGCAAACATAGATATACCAATAACAGCAATGAAGCAAAGCTAGATAGTCTACTAACTAAGATTCAAAACTGGATGTGTATTATAAATTAAGCAATACTAGATCTTATCTTGTCAAGTCAATGGTGAATTTATAACACCAATGAAGCAAAGCTAGATAATGTTACAGTGAAATCATTAAATAGCAAAACTATACACTGTTTAAAATAATATCATTACAGCAAAGCTAAGTTACAATATCTTGAAGCATTAGTGCCATAGTAACATAACAACCAATATGAGACACAGCCTGATACTGGTCATGAAATATAACAACCAATATGAGACACAGCCTGATACTGGTCATGAAATATAACAACCAATATGAGACACAGCCTGATACTGGTCATGAAATATAACAACCAATATGAGACACAGACCTGATACTGGTCATGAAATATAACAACCAATATGAGACACAGCCTGATAATGGTCATGAAATAAATTCATAAAAAAAAAACAAATTAAAAAAAAAATTTCAATTGTGTCATAAAATGCTGAAAAAAAAATACATGCAAGTTGTTTAATTTCATGTACTTTTTTTTTTTCAATACATATACATCAATAATGGGGGAAAAGGGACGGGGGATTTATATTTTGGTTAAATGAAGTGATCAAGCAAAATAAAATGAAAATCAACAATGAGATCAATGTGAACTATAAACAAATTACAGGACTCTTATTAAGGTAAAACTAACATATATTTACTTATCCAAACCACAGAGAATCCCACAAATGTATTTTTAAAAACTGTTTTGCGGTTTTTTGTTTGTTAACAAAATAATTATCATAGCAATCTGGCTCCAAGGATAAATCAATAAAGTCAACAATTTGAAAATCGATGTATTCTATCCATAACTTGTTCGGATTAAAAACAACAGAACTGGATCACTGAGAAATAAAATCCAACTCAGTTATTTCTAAACCACAGGCAAAAAAAATAATATGTCATTGCTACAGCTTGCAAACAAATATTGGGCTATTAATAATCTTTGAAATACCCCCCCCCCCCCCAATCCCATCAATGCTAAGTCAATGAAGCTGAACCAGTATTCGGGTTGCTCTTCATTATGGCCAGCACAAAAGAAGTCTCGTAGGGAAAAATACTTAGCATTGTGTGTGTGTGTGGATGGGGGCCCATGCAGCTGCCCATTTATAAAAATGGTTCTGTTAAATATTCAGATGAATTCTTACCTCTTAAATTTTTCACAGATGAAAATGGGAAAAAAAATTAAAATAGTTCACATAGAAATTTTAATTTTTTTGTATCGATTTCGAAGAAAAAAAAACTAAAGGGTCTAAGGAAAAAAAAAATGCCATTAACATGTTTTTTTTATATTGGTCAAAGAAAACAATAAAAAAGGAAACTCTACACAGACTAGGGTCCCTGCTTAATAATTCAACTTTGACACCTTTCAAAAACTGGAATGCAGTGTGGCTTGGTGGCCAATGTGGTTGGAATTAGCCACAGTGGTTATTTTTAGAATTAAAAAAGTGTAAACATATACAAATCAGCAACAATGAAAGATTTCAACATAGCATCAAAGTGGTAATAAACCAACCATGACACAAGGAATTTACCGGTAAAACTGTGAGCAAATACTGAATAAAAATGTAAAATAATGATGTAAACAGCCAGCATTACCATATCTAAATCACATCACTCAAGACCTCAATTAAATTTAGTTCAAATGTAGCAAAAAAAGGTTATGCTTAAAATAATGCATCACTTTTTTTCTTATCTTTCAATGTTATGAAAAGGGCTCAGATATCATGATAACTATATTTTCCCCCTCATAATGGTCTAATCAAATTATTATGTAATTTAACTCACATAATATATTGTATGAAAACAAAAAGGAAAATTTTATGTCCTTTAAATCCAAATTTGGCTTTTTTTTAATTAAATTTTTATTAAAAAAAAAATGTATACAAATATATATTCTAAATCTCAAAAATCCAAGCCCTAGTTTTGAAAAAAAATCTTTTGTTTTTTTAATATAAAAAAATCTTTATATTACATTAATTTTTTGGACAAAAGCCAAAAAAAAAGTATCCTGGGCTAAAGAATTACCTGGCTCAGATAAGTAGCAATCCCAAATTAATTCAACCAGAAAAATTGATTACATAAAATGTAAATAGATATTATGATTTAATGTAAGCAATATTTTTAAACATATATGGAAGAAAATATTCATTTATACAAGGACCATTTCATTCGTATAAAAAATATAGGCAAGTGTCAGATCAGTAAAAGGTAAGTGCTACTTCTTTCAGAATGTTATAGTTTTTTTTTTATGAATTTGCTAATTTTGTTCTTTTAGTTATTTATATTGAATTTTATTGTAAAAAAACCAAGATTTTTTTTTTTTTAATGGAATATTTTACCCCCAAACTTGATTAATATGCTTTAAGAACAGAGGAGGATTTAAGGAATGGGCGCACCATCCAGATCCAGCCTGTCAGACTGTTTAACCTGGCCTGCCAATCGTATCAGAGTGAAGCACACCTGGTCTAGAGCAAGTAAATGTAATTTTTCTAAGGCTTCCTAGAATGTAAGAATATATGTATATATATATATATATATATATATAAAACTCTTCTTTTTTAGGGGGCCCATATAACCTTCTGAGCCCTGGACCACCACAAACCTAAATCCACCTCTGGCTGTGAACCAGTATGATGATAATATATTAATGAGATTTTAATTTTAAAAAAATATATATACGAAAAATGAGTAAGCCTAAAGGTTTAAAAACTGTTTGTTGTTTAAAGAAAATCAAATATTATGCATCTATAATGCCTAAAAAACCCACTAAAATAATGTAAAAGGGCTGATGCTAAAAACAAAATAGTAATTTATGATTACCCAATAACAAAAAAATGTCAACATAAATTTCTATAAATTACTTTCAGCAAATGAACACATTCAGCAAATGAACACATTCAGCAACTGAACACATTCAGCAAATGAACACATTCAGCAACTGAACACATTCAGCAACTGAACACATTCAGCAACTGAACACATTCAGCAAATGAACACATTCAGCAACTGAACACATTCAGCAACAGAACACATTCAGCAAAAAGCATTAAAAAAAACAGCAGTCAATAAATGTACTAAAAAAAAAATGCTGACCTTCAAGTAGGCCAAAAAAGAATCCCACAATATATTTAGTGCTTATCATATGAAACAGGTAGCTGCCAATGTTAAGCTTTGCTCTGACCAATATGCAGTACAGGGAGTAAAATTAAAGTCAAAGAATTGACATCTCCAGGCAATGTGAAGGCTGGGAGCAGTAGCATTGCATAAAGCCTTGGCCGCAGTTTAAACATAAACAGATATAGCCGGGTTCATAGGGTGGATGAAAAAAGTGTAAACTTATCTTTCTTGTCAAGCATTTTCTGCATGCAATAAGTGAATTAAATTGGTCTGGTCCTTCTTCGAAATCTACAAGAAAAAAAAAGAATTTCTATACATATATAATTTTTTTTTTCATTTTGACAACTGAATAACACAAATAGTAAATAGTTTTTTTTTATGTCTTATGAGTTGAAAGAATTAACAATAAGTAAAAATGTTTGAGCTTCACAAAAGTTCATAATCAAACTTCATAATAGTTCAGAATAACTCAGCATTGAACTGAGAAAAATGTAGCCCTGTGACTATTGTTTTAACTGTGTATGGATGAGATTTTTACATCTTGAACAAGTAAAACTCAAATAAGATGTTTTTTTTTGCAATGGATAGAGAGGCATCTTATAAGAAACAGGTAAGATTTGCTGGGGATCTGAACCATAAATCTTCAGCATGCAAATTGGGATCACAACCAAAATGCCATTAGTCACCACACAGTGATTACAGAATAGTTATTTTCAAGAAACAACTGTAAGCAAGTTGAAAAAAAAAATTCTCACTTGAAGTGTATGTTGTGGTGGCATCTGTAAAATCATTGTAGCCTAACACAACTGGCAACGGAAGAGCCTGAAACAAAATAAAGTACAACATTTATTTACTGAGACGGGAAAACATACAATTTATGTTTAAAAAATTTCTTAGTTATAATTTTATTTGTTAAATAAATAAAAAATATTTTTTTCTAATCAATATATGACTCATTGGCAATAAGTTTTGAAACTGGTGTGGTGAAAGTCAAAGGGTCTGACCCAATAAATGCCACAAAACCTATCACTGACACAACCCATTGTAGTGGATACAGAAATAAAAAAAACTTCCAATATTCATTAAGGTTTCATAATATTATTAAGAATGTTACCTTATCAAACTTGTATACATTTTTGCCAAAATGGCCATTAAAGGGGGGGGGGGGGTTATTACACTATATGGTCTTCTTCAAATATTTTTCATCAACAGTGCAATGCCAAAACCTATTTTTTTTTGTGTGATATGTTACAGGTGCAGATTTTTATTTTCCTGATACTGTGCCTTAATCTGGCCTAGGATATATGTACAAATCTACCAAGATGCAACCATGTCAACGTTTAAATAATACTCATAAAGACCACATTCATTTCTAAAGACTCACGTGGTAATAGTTGACGCGCTCTGCACCCAGTAAGCTGTAATTGTAGTAGCAATTAGGATAATATTTAGCATGCAGTATGCTGGCAACGCTTCCTGAAGACAGACACCGCAGACATCCACCACAGAAGAAACACTGTACACAATCTGAGTATCCTATTAAGAAAATATATGTCTTTAATTCACTGTTAAAAAGAAATAAAAATTTCATTTAACAATGTAAAGAATTTTAGACAAAAAAAAAGTTTGAAGTAACAATTACTTCCAGTTTAAAGATTGAGAAGAATGCTATTAATGAGTATAATCTGGTCCATATAGTACAAAATCATGGAAGTACATAAATATTTCAAATCATTCTTTATATGTGCTGTGAAAATCATTTGACATGGTAGACGGGATAACTCTCAGATAATCAAACTGGGAGAAACAATTGTAGGTGAACTTTGGTGGACAGCAGAGTTTTGCCAAGAATGATCCATAAGGTGTCTCTGTTGACAGTGTCAAATGCCTAAATCATTCTTTTTATGTGCTGTCAAAATCATTTGACATTATAGATGAATAATTCTCAGATAATTGAATTGGGTGAAACAATTGTAGTAAAGGTTTAAGTTTAGTTTTAAGGGCCACTCTTCCTGTTTCTTCTTCTTTGATAGTCACTTGTGTGCTCCCTGAACAGGGTCCATGTCTTACAGCCATTAAGGAGTGATGTGAGGATGACTTCTTTATATATTTTTAGCTATTTGGAGGGGGCTGGTGTTATTTGTTGAAGAATCTATGACTCAAGGCTTGACTGGTATTGTTAATTCTAGTATTTGTTTCTTGGTCAAGGGACCCTTTAATGGAAATAGTGCTGCTAAGGTAACATTTTTCAGTTGGGAGTCATTACGATGCTTAACATTTGTGCTGCTCGCCCCTGTGCAGGCTTATAAATCACTACTGTTTTGCTAATATTTGTTGCTCCTGAGAAGCTATCTATAAAAATTGTAGGTGATTCTCTTGATGTGCAGTCGAAAGGAAAGAAGGCCTCTGTGTTTAGCTTTTTTTTGCTTTTGCAGCTAAACAACAGAAGTCTAACAAAAAGCCATTGTGTCGGTTCCTGATGTTGACTTTCATGTTCAGATATTTTAGAGCATGTAGAAAACTTTGTGTAAATAACATGACATAGCACAAGAGCGAAAAGGCAACTTATTTTACGCCATTTGAGATGCTGAAATGGCCAGATGGTTCTCAGTTTAATAGTAACTCTTCTGAAATGTCATAAAACTGTTGTATTAGTCTGGTGAACTTTGGTGGTTGGTGGACAGCCGAGTTTTGCCAAGAATGATCCATAAAGTATCTCTTTTGACAGTGTCAAATGTCATAAGTCAGGTCGATGAAGACCATGTAATAAGTCCATGTTTTAATTGAGGAACTTCTCTTGCACTTGTCTCACTGTAAAGATCATGATAATAGTTAAATGCCATTAAAGATATTAAAATTGTAATAGAAAAAAAAAGACAATGCAAATAGCCATAAATGAAAGTTACCATGGTAATAAAATCCAGATAAAGCCAAATGATATGGGTTAGCAACAAGTGAAGCTGTTTCATGAAAAGAGTTCAATCTGTCTGGAAATCTAGCATATGCAGGATTTGAAATAACGTCACATCTAGCCTGGTTAACTCCACTGTAAAAAAAAAGAAATGAATATAAAATTAACACGCTAAGGACAATTTTTTTTTTAAACTAACATAAAAAATTTCTTGAAAATTCTACTTTTAATTTACCCAGTAATTTGTGCTAGTTGCCTATAAAATGAGACTTGATTTTGATTTGAGGGCTCATAATTTTCTACTATGCGCCTGGTTGCTATTTCATGCTGTGACTGCAACCGACAAGGTGATACACTGGTGAGCACATTTTCTTCAAACAGGGCTACATCAGCTGTTATTTGATGAGAATTTGATGACTCTTGTTCTAAAGATTGCATGGACATATCTTCTAAAACTCTACTACTACTAGGAACCACAATTTCAGTATTATCTTCTGAAGTGAGCATTACATTTCCTTGTTCAGTGTTAGCTGAGATGTCAGTTAGTGGACACAAATGTTGCCGCAAATGTGATGTTTCCTGATTTAAAGAAGCATCTTCTCCACTGGTATCTGTTTTTAAAAAAATCAACTTATTTAAAACAGTTTCAGAATAATTTTTTGCATGCTTTTTTTTCTCAAGTATTGAATTTAAATTGCAAAGTTACTAATTTCTTTGCAACTGTATTTTCAATATAGTATAATATGTAATAAGAAAATGCAAAAACCCATTTTTACAAAATTTCTGTTAAGAAGAACCCTGTAAGGATGAGATGTTTACCTTACATCCTTTAAAATATAGATGGAATATTTTTTTTTAGTGATTTTCTTTCATATATTTAACCAAACCATACCCAATATTGCAATGATCAAAGATGCACCACAGGGGACATAGATGGTTGACAGGTACATGCTGAGGGGTGGGGGGGATGTTGATGCTTGTTCATCTGTTTTCCAGATGCAGATTCAGCTAAATACTAAATTTCCAACCATTTCCAGATTTAGAAAAATCTGAAAACAAGGTGACTATGTGCTGATGAGACCTTGTCACAGGTTGTGACTAATTTATCGAAACTATCCCCTTATTCCAACCCTTAGCGTAATAATAGTAACAACGTTAATATGTATATTAAAGTAAACTATACATAACAATCTACGTTCCCGCTCCTCAGTGTTCCCGCTCCTCAGTTTCCCCCCCCCCTTTTTACCCCACCCCCGTAATTGCGTCATCAGCCAGGTGGACAGCGGAAGGTAAACGAGGAGTAGTTAACAGTAACATGTTATATTCCGCGGGAAAATCTCCGTCCACCGGACTGCTGTACGGACTCCGGTCGGCGACTTCAAAGAGACCCGCTCGATGTCCAGTTACTATTGTACGGCGTACTACCCCCCCCCCCCATCTAGGCCCCACCTCCTAATTTGAAAGTTTGAATGTAGCAGCTATCATATTTGATTGGTTAATGGTCACGTGTGAGAAAGTGATGAGCGAGATGGTAGATAGATTTTTCTGGCATTCGACCGAGGGGTCCCAGGGTGACCGGTCGCAATCAGGCTGAGTGATAGTGAGCCTATTGATGTGTCTCTGTGTGAGAGAAGTGAGAAGGAAATAGGGAGAGAGATATAGAGTGAACACGTCCCTCAATTTATTCATAAATGTATATTGGATTACCTCGTTGCTGTATCTTTTTGGATTATCTTTGATTTATTTGAAAGGCCACCAGATCCCTGATACGGGCTGGTGCCTCTGTACCTAATAAATATTTGATTGTTGTACCCACGACTTTGTCGAGTTGATCCTAGTCACCTGTTTTACCTTTAATTGTTGTGGAGACTGTGTGTGTGGCAGGAATACAAATAAAATACGAGTCAACTTTTGAGTCAGCCCTCATACCACTAGCAACAAGCCAAGGTTACCCTTCTCGGGATGCTCAACATCTGGGGTCTCGTGAGCGGGGCCTGTAACATCTGGGAGGCTCGTCTTGGGATCGAACCTTCACCTGAAGCAGCATTCTGCAATAACCAGGCGGGGCCGAAGCTGATTCAACAATATAGACTCGGGGGGCTCAATATCTGCCACAAGTCTCCAGTGGGCCAGTTCGTCATCAGACTCGGCCGGTTTAAAACGTGAGTGACAAACTCTACGTTCACTCACGTGTATCGTCGGAGAAAACCAGACTCATCAGTCTTCAGGAGTTATACCGGACTCACCCAAGTCTTCAGAAGTCAACAAGACAGTTAAAGAAAAGGCCGCACTGTTATCGGCGAATAAATAACATTTAGACTTTTGACTTTATGATTGTGTGTGAGGTTGTGTACGGTGGAAGATATTTCTTATTCTGTTGAAAGGAGGGAGGAAGCGTCCAGGTAAGCCATTTTAATACACTTCTCTTTTGATTGTGATCATTTGTGAGTGCTCTGACCTGTGTGTTAAGCTGCACGGCGAGCTTTGTCTGGGTTAACCGTTACTCATCTTAGGCTCGTATTAACGTCCCCAACCATGAAGTCTATGGAGGAGTACGTACAGTACTTCATAGGCTTGGGGTGCGACGTTGATACAGCCATAAAACACGCTAAACGCGAACGCGATATAGAGGTGGAAGAGGCTAAACATGAAGCAGTAGCTGAACGCGCTAAGAATGAAAGAGATAAAGAGGTCGGGGGCCTAAGTTGTTGTCAGGGTCCACGTTTGTACCATTCTTGGATAATGGGAGGGCCCATGGCATTTTAATGTTGTAGGGGCGCAGTGCATCTCGCTGCCATATGCATGCGGCAGGAGATGGGCCCTCGGGGCGCCAATTAGATGTTCATGCTAGACTCCTGAGAGTCGGTGAACACTAATATATTTTAGATTTTGAGTGGATATTTATAAGTTTCAGTCATTATGTATTTTTTCTTTCCTCTTGTACTGTGGTTGGGGTAATCATTTGAATGGATGTTGTGTACTTTCATGTGACTGTGAGCACTTTTCTTCTGATTTTGTGTACCTCCCCCTTTTCGTTTGTTGTCAGGGCGCCACATTAGAACCATTCATAGATTGGGTGGGCCCCTGACCATATGTTGTTGCCATGCCACCTACCTCATGGTACATGTCCCTTAGATAGTTAAGGTCCAGCTGCTCTTTGGTAACACGAGGGTTGGGCGTGGGACTAGAGGAGCCAAGGGGGCCCTCGAAACCACGCAGTAGAACGCCTCGTCTGGTGCGGCCAGCGTAGGGTTATTCAAATGATTGAGTGGACCAGGTCTGATGTGTAGGGAAGTAAGGTTGTATGGAGCTTGGGCATACTCATTCCTTGTGAACGCTAAGAGGTTGTGCGCTACGGGCAGGCGGGCCTCATTGATTAGGCGGATGCCGGACTGGATGCATGGATAGTCGTCCTAACGGGTCCCTTAAGTGAATGAGTGGCTGGCTCAACTATTCCATCAAACTGGAGGGTTTTGATATAGGTGAAACCCAAGGGGGGGGTCTGTTATACAACAAAGGAAGAAATGTCTGTGCATGAGTGATTGTTTGTTTAGGCGGCCCTGTAGGGGCGCGCCCTTTTAATTTTCGTTGCAAAGCCGAGAGTGTAAACCAGGAACTATGCATAAACCACGGAGAATTTCCCAATGGGGGGGGGGGGTCGGGCCCTAGTAAAGCTAGGCTATATATCCCCCCATGTAAACGGGACAGGTTGGGCGTGGGGGCAGATTTGATGAGTCGGTGCCCAGCATAACTAGTCGGCAGCTGCATGTTGGTTTGAGCTCACTCACAAAGGGCCACTCTTAGAGAGGTTATTGGATGGCTTGCCTAGAGTGAGTGAATGTCGGGCGAATGCAGTTATGTCACTTATTATATTCATTTATGCATGTTTTCCTTTTGTTTTTTTTTTACAGGTTTAATGTTGTAACGCTGTTGTAACTGTCGATGTAAAGTCATCCCCTCAAAGGGAGACTATCTTGATTACCCTATTACGTATCCAGTACCGCCATGTAGGCTTACTGATACAATCAGTTTTGTTTTAAGTGCCACCTTTCGAAAGAAAGAGTGTTCACTATTTTTCTTTTTTTATTTATCTCTGGACCAACTTGTGTTGGCCAGACCTTTATGTCCGGCGGGCACCATCATGCTGTACGCCGTGGTAATGGTTCTGTCAATTTTAGGATTACTTAAGTATGTATGTTTTACCCACTGGCCCTATCCATTATGTTGTGGTCAGGGTTACCAAGATAAGTTGTCTTGTTATGTTATGTAATGGCCTCACCTACTACGGTGTCGTCATCCCTATAGTTTCGTTTGGGTGAGGGGTGATGTCACAGGTTGTGACTAATTTATCGAAACTATCCCCTTATTCCAACCCTTAGCGTAATAATAGTAACAACGTTAATATGTATATTAAAGTAAACTATACATAACAATCTACGTTCTGCTCCTCAGTGTTCCCCGCTCCTCAGTTTCCCCCCCTTTTTTACCCCACCCCGTAATTGCGTCATCAGCCAGGTGGACAGCGGAAGGTAAACGAGGAGTAGTTAACAGTAACATGTTATATTCCGCGGGAAAATCTCCGTCCACCGGACTGCTGTACGGACTCCGGTCGGCGACTTCAAAGAGACCCGCTCGATGTCCAGTTACTATTGTACGGCGTACTACCCCCCCCCATCTAGGCCCCACCCCCTAATTTGAAAGTTTGAATGTAGCAGCTATCATATTTGATTGGTTAATGGTCACGTGTGAGAAAGTGATGAGCGAGATGGTAGATAGATTTTTCTGGCATTCGACCGAGGGGTCCCAGGGTGACCGGTCGCAATCAGGCTGAGTGATAGTGAGCCTATTGATGTGTCTCTGTGTGAGAGAAGTGAGAAGGAAATAGGGAGAGAGATCTAGAGTGAACACGTCCCTCAATTTATTCATAAATGTATATTGGATTACCTCGTTGCTGTATCTTTTTGGATTATCTTTGATTTATTTGAAAGGCCACCAGATCCCTGATACGGGCTGGTGCCTCTGTACCTAATAAATATTTGATTGTTGTACCCACGACTTTGTCGAGTTGATCCTAGTCACCTGTTTTACCTTTAATTGTTGTGGAGACTGTGTGTGTGGCAGGAATACAAATAAAATACGAATCAACTTTTGAGTCAGCCCTCATACCACTAGCAACAAGCCAAGGGTACCCTTCTCGGGATCCTCACCATCTGAGGGCCCTTCAAGGGGTCCTTAACAGACCTGGGTTGATATCCCACAGATGTCAGTCACCTATGACCTACTTTATACAGATATTACAATACAGGGAAAAAGCAGGGCATCAGGGACACCAAACCCCTACATTTAGATGTGAGGGGGTGGGAGGAATTATCAGCAACAGGTGGAGGTACATGAACATTTCACAAGAGATTCTGTCATCCATGTGTAGGCCTACATTTATTTATATTAAAAAAAAAGGAGATTTTGTAAATGATTCTCTAAAATAAATTGTTAGCTTAATCTATCAGCTGATTATGTTCTTGATTAATATTTTAATTTACTAGCTGTACCCCGCAAAGCCTTTGCAGGGAGATAGACTTGTAAAGCCATTGCCGAACCTAGTATTTGGGGGCCCTGCATTTTGACATTCGATACCATGACATGAGATTATGTACTTAATATTTAATGTAAAAAATAATTTTGGGGGCTCCCCTCAAGCTGGAGCCCGGTGGGACTTTCGATTTTGGACCCTCCCCCACCCTAGTTACGCCTCTGTGTTATTTTTTTTAAGTTATGAAATAATTTAAAATCTAATTTGTTGTTGTTTCTTTTTCTTACAACATCCTAAAAGATAAATTATTTAAATTAAAAAAGTCAAAGAAATCTAATTAGTTACTTTTAATTAAAACAACTAAAAGTTAGTAAAAGGATATATATTCTGAAAAAAAAAACAATAAAAAAAATGTCAAAGCCTTTGCAGGAAGATAGACTTGAAAAGCCATTGCAGAACCTAGGATTTGGGGGCCCTGCATTTTGACATTCAATACCATGACATGAGATTATGTACTTAATATTTTGGACCCCCCCCCCACCCTAGTTACGCCTCTGTGTTAATTTTTTTTTTTTAAGTTATGAAATAATTTAAAAACTAATTAGTTATTGTTTCTTTTTCTTACAACATCCTAAAAGATAATATATTTAAATTAAAAAAAAAATGTCAAAGAGATCTAGTTAGTACTTTTCATTAAAACAACTAAAAGGATATATTCTGACAAAAAAAAAAGTCTCTGGGAGAAATCGAACCCGGAGAGTCTGCATAATAATGGTTCCTTAGCCAGTCTCATAACCTTTCAGCCACCGGGCAGTACAAATAAAGTATGCAATTTTAATCTACTGTTAGAAAAATATTCCTCGGTTATGTTTTCATTGCCTTTTGACCTAGTTTCTTAGGTCTTTATTGTTATTTTGTAATTAAGAAATAATTCAAAGCCGTATTTATTTAAAATCATAAGTATTTTAAAAGCTAAGAATTTAATTAGTATAGAAATTTGCAGAATTTCTTTTTTTAAATATTATATTGACTTTTAAAAAGAACTTTATTTACGAAATTAGATACGAAAACACGGTCAATAGTCTTATCGTCGCCGACGTCGGAGATTTTCGATTATTACTATTGTTTTACGTTTGACGATGTTAAAATGCTCTGTTGTAATAAAAACTACAATGATTTGAATGATATTATATGCTAATTATTAATTTTTAATATTGGGGACTTTTACATTTTATAATTAAAAGCACAGAAACTATTGAAAACTGTAGATATTTCTAAAAGAAAAGTTGAATCGAGACTCAGGGGATGACGCCATTTTTGAATTCTTGTTTTCCGCTTTCGATGTAACACACACTGGAAATGAATAATATGATATATGATTATTGATTATAGACTAGGTAACTATCTCTTACCTAGCACCATTACTAGTGAGTCATCATTCTGCTCTGATTTTCGCCTCCGTATGACTGACTCTTCAGTAACCCATGGCTCTGTAGAAGTATAAATATAAATTCACATTAGAGGAAAGTTAAGAATAAAAATGAGTAGATTCTGTGTATAAATGTATCATCTCTTTTGCGCTAGATACAATTTCTGGTGCTAAATGATTACAAAATTTAAAATAAATTTTCATCTTAAAATATCAATGAACTTCTATATTCTCTTCTCATTGGAATTACATAAGACAACTTAATATGACAAAATAAATATTCTATTTTTAATACTTAAACAAAAAAATCTGAATTACTACTTGTATATATAAATATATATATATATATATATATATATCTTTTTAATAGTTTTATATAAATCTGAATTACTACATGTATATATCTTTCTAATAATTTTATATAATTGTCCAAAAAAAAAGACATGAAGACTTGATTTTCTATTTACAGTCTATCTTGACTTGAGAGAAGTTTTTTTTCGAGTATCTACGAAATGCACCACCAATGAGAAACATTTTGAAAAAAAATTAAACGCATAAATAAATAAAACAAGTTTATAAAACACAGGTTCGTCTTGGATGTGACATATTTTAAACAAAAAATACCATAGTGTCCATAATATGATCCATTTTACCCAATAAATGTACTTAAAATTTTTCTTTAAAATTTTGACTTAAATGTGAAATTAAAAGCTTCTGTCAAATAAACATATCTTCAAGCTAAAAAATATTAAACACCTAAACAGATTTCAAAAGCACAACAGATATTTGCTAAATATTTACTTTTAATAACCAATATAAACTAGAAAATTACCATAAAACATGGGGCTATACTTTAAATTAGTTGCAGACAATAAATCCTATTTTTTAATGAAGCCTAATGTTTATGAAACAAACGTGCTTCACTGACAGTTATTCTATAACCAATACAGCTTATTTACAACATAACAGTGAAAACTACTGAGTGAAATCCAAAAAACTTTTAAGTGCAATCTGACATTTTAAAAAAAAGTACATACAAGATAGTGAGAGAACCTGGAAAGAGCATAAAAAATGTAAATAATTATTGCACGTCTTAATGTCAACAAAACAAACCCAACAAAAACTATTGGCACAAGGATCTATATAAATATTTTCCATCTGTCTACTGTAGATCAAAAAGTAAGAATACTGTTTACATATTATTGGCCTCTTGCCTGTGGCTCAATTCCATAAATGTTTTGTTTTTTTAAAAACTCAAAGTTGAACTATGGGATATCTCTATGCAAAGGTTTTTTTAGGGTTCAGCTAGTAAATAATAATGTTCCTTTTTAGTTTAACTAATTCTTAATTCTAATTAAATGTGACTCTTTCTGTCTGAGGTTAATAGTAAAGTAATAACTCCACTTGATGTGGTGGTGGGGGGGAGACTTTTAAGACATAATTATAAAGCCAGTTACATTGTTTTAGATTTCTTTCTTTTTAAATATGACTCACCATAGTGAGGTAGGTGTTCCTTCAACATCTCAAAAGTTATCTGATAGGATACATTGAGAAAAACATTTTGAAAAACTGTATAGCTCATCACTTCATTTTTTTAATTATTCACTCATTTGCTTTTTAATAATAAAACTATTTACAGAATATACAACCAAATAAAAATATTAATTATCTTTATTTAGAACAGTGAAATTTGGATTCACAAACTTAATCTGATAAAAAAATTAAATCAGAGAACACCCTCCTCCAACATTGTTATGTGGCCACAGGACTTTGGTTAATAGAAACCCCCTCTACACTTGATTTTTTTTTTATACTTATTCAAAAGTATCAGACATAATCTTTAATCAAAGCAATTAATAACACAAAATGGTAAATATAAAAAGTGGTTGATGCTGAATATAAAAATTTACATTAGAACATTTAAGAATCGAGAATCTATGCATGCTTAATGTCAAATCTATTCTTCTATGTGTTACTAAACTAAAAATAGCAAAGTAAAAGGGGACACTGTATTTAAAAACAAATGATGCTTTTACTCTACATCTTTTATCAAATACCAAAATAAAATTATAGGAGTTAATGTTGGAAGAATGGTTAAGTTTCTATTAATTAAATAAAATGGGTTTAAGGTGAAAGTTGGAAAAGTTCTACAAGTCCACCATGCTTTAAATTGGTACATGACTAAAATTGGGGAAATAAAGGCGGTTGGGCGTTGAGCTAACCACGCAGTCCCTTAATATGCCGAGGTTATGGGAGCAGATGAATTCTTCACATCTGCCCCAATGGCTAAGGGAACTTTTTTTTTATAGTACATCCCGAATCATGAAGCATTGATGTGTATAAAATAATTATTGAGCTGTTATATTGATCAGTAGCATAACTAGTTGTAGCCCAGAGTGAATTCTGAACATTGACACCCCATTCCCATGCTAAAAGATAATGAAGTGGTGGCAAAGTTAAGCCTGGAAGACCGCCCTTCCCTAGGTATGCCACTGAAATTGGTATAATGATTTCTGCATCTACGTGGGTGAGGAGACACCAGGGCTCCAACAAGTTGATTAGGGTTCCAAAAAAAAAAACCCCTCAGGATGTATAAAAAATGATATATTTAGATTTAGACACATTTATATAATATCTATAAAGTGTAGTTTTTTTTGTTTTGTTTTTTTTTTTCAGATTTGAGCAGATTTTGTAAATACCTTCAATTATTTCTAAAACCGTTTATTTCTTTGGGTTTTTGTAATTTTTTTTTTTTCAACATAGATGAAAAAAAAAATTTGAAAGACAATTACTGGACAACTCAAAATATCAAAGTAAAATAGGTGAACAGGAGATGGGGGTAAAAAGATTTTTCAGTCATTAGGGAAAAATAATAATTAAAATAAACATTTCGTACATATTACTGTTTGCCAACGTGTTAAAAAAAAAACAAACTAGAATACATTTATAAGAGTGCTTTTAAAAAAATTTGTTTTACAGATAAGGCTTCAACCTTTTTACCTGCAACAGAGGATTTTTCATATCAAACCCATCTGTGAACAAAAAAAGAACACTCATCTGAGCCTGACAAAAAACCTTTTCAACTCACAGTTATCAGTATGGTGGAACTAACATATCTTTGCACAATAATTTAAAAATAACTGTTCAAAGATACTAAAAAGATGAATAGGACTGTACAAGAGCAAGTGTTGATGTTGCAGGACCAGAAATAAAAGCATTAAGTGACATGTTTTTCTCAATCGGATCAAAGAATTGATTGTCAGGAAAAAAATGAGTAATAAAATGAACTGTATTGAAAAGCCAAAACAGCCTTGGAAAAGGGATGCAGGTATAATACCAAAATCTTCCATCATGAGACTCAAATGATGAAGTGATTATCCTTAAACAAGAAAAAAAAATGAGTCTGTGAGAGAGGTTGAGATTTTTGGCAGAGAATTTTGAGGAAAAATGCTGAAATTAATAATGCCCTGTGTCAACATAAGAGTGTTACTTACATCATAACTTTTGAGAAGCTCTTGAATGATGTGAATAAATTCATCCCCTATCTGTCTACGTATGTAACCACATTGCGGAGATGTTTTAGCATGTTCAACCATCAACACATCATTGGGGTTGATGGTAAATTTTTTATCACCACAATGAAAGCAACAAAAACTTTTATTATCATCTGAAATTCAAAAATTGTAAAAAAAAAAACACATCAATTTATCTTTGATTTGTTTCCCTAAAAGAGGTGCGAAATTTTACTTTTCCATTAAATAACTGACACTTGGACTTAGCATGGTTGAAAGTAAACAATTTTTTTTTACTTCATAAACTTACAGAAATATCCTGCGTCAGCAATCATGTGTTTCATGTTTTCATACCTTGAACCTGGCACAAATGTTGCAAGCCTTGAGCTATGTTTAATATAGCGTGGATACTTGGGCTTATCTTTAATGCCAGCACAACTTTTTTCTGCACAGCGCCTTCCGGCTTCGTGATAATGACATGCACCACTCTCTGCACATCTAGCAACTTAAAAAAAAAATGACTATTTATAAATTATTAACCCTAATTGTGAATACTGACAGGGTGCTAATACTTATCAACCACAAATACACACCAAACCGTGCAGCTGGAATCTTGTTCACAACAATACCATATATCTAGGACCAAAACAAAGGAATGAAAAGTTATAAGTTATAAAGTAACTTACAGCTCATACAAATACAACAATTAATTCTGAAATGTTTAAGGTAGCAATTAATCTTTATGGTGGGTGGTATATGGGACTAATGAATATCAAATTGCAACATAAATATTTTTATCAATTTTATTAATTTAAAATGGCACTTTGATTACTTGCACTTTCATTTCAATTTATAGTGAAATCGATAAAAAATTAAAACATTTAAATTAACGGACAGGCTACGCTTACGTCAAGACGTAATTCGTATTTTTTTTTTCCGGCTTACGTCAATAGATATTTCTCCACACCCTAACACTGTCCCTAACCCTAACCTTATCCCTAACCCTAACCCTAACCCTATCCCTAACCCTAACCCCTAACCCTTTTTGTTTACGCAGTGGCAGCGGTAACATCAAGACGTAATTCGTATTTTTTTTTTCCGGCTTACGTCAATAGATATAATAATAGAAGGCGCTTGACGTAAGCGTAGCCACTTCGTTAAATTAAAACGCAAACCCTGTCCTGATTGCTGCTTAGTTCCTTCGACTTTTCGATGAAGAATTGACCCATCTCTTAGTTACATATTGACACTCAGGAGAAAAACGGGCATGTTCCACCCATGGGCTGTCTCCAGCTTCCCATTCATGCAGCCCAACATTACACCATAAACATCTCACGCAGTCACTTAACCCTAAAACAATTTAAATAGATTAAATAAGAAAAATTCAAAGAAAATGTTATGACTATGAAATGATATACAATATAAGAGACACATGTGGCCAACTGTTTAATAATAAAAGTAGGATTTACAGCAGAACATAGTGGCCTTGGTGTGCGCTTCTAAGGATTTGACGGATCGCATTGTGACTTCAGAAGGAATATTAAATCAGTGCAGGTGAACTATACAACCCATTCAAAATCTTTAATGCCATAATGTTTCTATCTAATTAGTATAATTTCATTTAAACATGTTTTAATCTACTGTAGCATGTGCCCTTTTTGTCAAGTATAAGAACCCAATTCAAAAGTGTTCTCACCCCGGAGTTGGTGTGATGTTTTTTGGCTTCTAACAGTTTCACAAGTATTGTGGATTCAAGTAATGGTCATTGTATGTCAAAGAGTTAAATATAAATATTTATTAAACATATCTGATGGGTTGATTTTGTTTGGAGCATTGTCTGAACAACTGAATTATGTGGGATAAAGCCCAAAAGAAAAACAAACCGCATTATACCAATTATCAAATTGGTAAACAATATTTGTATTTTTTAAAGATCATTTAGAAAAATTCCAAAAGTTAAATAGGGAGAATTTTGGAAGAAAATTTGTAACATTATGTTGTTGGAAGTGTACTACAAGTGTACTTCACAAGTTTAGGATTTTACTGGCTAAGCATCTCAGATAAGATCAAAGAGATCAGTGTCTTCTGAAAAATGTCAGAACTGCCCTAATTTAGGGTATTTGATAAATATCAATAAATAGCATCTATGATTTTAAGGGCCATCATTAGATATTCTAAATCCCACCCTGGTTTAAATCCTGATCAGAGCTTTACTTTTCGTCTGGATAAAATTACTATTCCAAAGTCTGCCAAACCCTTCACAATTACATGACAAATGGGTTAAACCTTTAAATACCAGACTCTTTTTTTTACAGTTTTTTATTTTATTTTTTTATTCTAATGCAAGCGTCTAATTAATTTGATATAATAAAATATAGACATTTTATCAACGTAAATAAAAACATATCTGACCTGTATAAAGAAATCCAGCTTCTGAAAGTTCTTGAGCATTCAAATGTTTTTCTTTAGGCCATGACAGAAATGTTGCACGTCTTTTGCTTGTAGTCTCCAATGTAGCGTTGCCGCTATTCACAGGTGGGAATATCAGCAACTGACAAGTTTTAAATGACTCCAAAGACTGATTGCGGATCAATTCTTTCAAGAAAATTTCTTTTGATTCATGTTTTGCAATCATAGGTTTGTTAAGACAAATGCTATTTGCTACCAAAGGGCATTCTAAAGAAGTCTGATTATGAATGTTTATAATTCTATCTCTTTTCTGGTCAATTGGTATAACAAAGCTGCAGAAATTGCATTTTACTTTGCTTTCATTTTCACCAACATTATTTAAATAATAAAGCCCATTCTCTGCTAACAAAGTTGGAAAATCAGTAGCATTGTGAGGGTAATTCACATAAGTAGAAAGCCTTATTTTTTCATCATTGAGGTCACCATTGATAATATGGTGGCTTCGGAAATAAATTTTTCCCATGAAAAAATTAAAGGGTTATATATATTTATAAATAAATATGTTGTTCTGTTTAAATTATTTCTCACAAAGATGAAAAATAAATTAGCAATCTCAAACATATACTTTCTTGAGCTGTTTTTTTTTCTCCAAGCTTCAATGAAGATATTTGCACTTGAACAGCAATTTTTAAATGTTTGATATTTTTGTTTACAAAAACAGTCAAAGACAGCTAAACCCTAAAAAACAGAATACCTAAAAAAAAAACAACATAAAACACTGTAAATAATATTGCTCCGTACTTTCAAGACAAAAAAAAAACAAAGGATGAATATGAATAGAATTTATCAAAGGAAAATTTACAGAAATACACATGAAATATTAAAATCCTCTACATGTATACGTTAATCAGTCTTTTCACAGTTTTCTAGCCATTTAGTTAACTTTCTAATATTTTGACAAAACCTGAAAAGTTATCAATTTTCGTCATTGTAATCATTTAGATAGTTGATAATGTGTAATAACTAGAAGTAACTGGGCTAAGTATACAATTCATAACTTAAAGGAACTCTGTAAAGAAAATAAATTTCTTGATAAAAACCGTAAAAATAGGAAGAAATTATGGAAATTCCCCAACTGATTAAGACTGGGAATCCATACATTTTTTTTCCTATGCTTTGAAAAACAAATGATTAAGTTTTGAAATTTAACTATTTTTATTGGCTTTATAGTAGACAATTCCTTTTAAAAAATAGATCTAGGATATTCTTCAGTTATAAGGTAAAAAAAATGACAATGAACAAATTAAATAATTACTTACCCAAGTCAGCGTAGTATAGCTAGCTTAAAAAAAAATCTATAATTAATTTGATCATTTAAAAAATCTATTTTAAAATGGTCTAATTTGGTATAAGTTCAGTTTCAGGTTAAAAAAAAATTGGTTTGATTAAATGAGAGGGATAGCTCAACACAGCTAATCTTGAGACGAAACACTCCACACATTTTCTCAGCTAGAATCATCATGAATGTCTATATTAAAGGCTTATGCTAATCAAGTGTAAAAAATGAAATTTCCAAAGATGATTGGAAATTCCCCAGATTTTATTTATTTATTTTCTTAACCCTTTCCTCCATGACATATCTGCGACCTATGGCATATCTTATTCCCAGCAACTGGGTGCATTACACCCATACACTTTTTATAGGGAGATGATAATGATAGGGTTTTTTTTTTTAGTAATCAACCTTGATAAGAAACATACATTGTGTCAGGGCTGCAAAACTAGGGGACAGAGTGGAGTTTTGGGGGGTCATGTTTAGGGTCAGACAGCCAACTGATTAAGAGTAGTTACATAAGGGACGATGAGGAAAGAGAGGAAATTTTTTTTTATTATTTTAACCTGGTGGTCTAATTAAGCTGATGTAAGAGTTTTACAGTTTAGTTCCCTCTAGCCTGAGTGACTGGTTGTGTTATTATTTATAACACTTGCCAGATAGAACATACCGGAACATAAGCGTCTGGTTGGCTTATGAGGTTGTTACACATTTGTTGAGTATAATAAAAGCATGTGTGACACAAAATACAAATCTCTTCTGGGCTTGAAAATTATCTTCAAACTAACACATGAGAGGTTGCCCATATCTTGGTAAATCAAAAGCAATTGCCTAGCCAGAAAATAAATTGTTTGATTAGTCTAATAGACTGCTTACTCTTACAAGCGACCTCCATGAAAGTGACAGACAATTGTTTCACTAACCTGCAGCATGCAGATTTGATGACCAAGAAATGTTTCACTCTAGGTAGTGGGAATAGTAAAAAAAAAAAAAGTTGTTAGTACCTAAAGATTTCCAGAAAAAGAAGGCTTAGCCCCCTCATCGAATCAATGTTTTTGTTCAGTCCAGAAGCAACACTTCTCAATTACTAAATTTCTTTACTAACTTGTTGGCAGTAATTACACAATCATCTTGATAAAGAAAAGTGAAACAGAATGCAAGAAGCTAGAGACTGTTTTATTCCACAACAAAACCAAAGGATGTGACAATATAGACCTAATGATTTAGGCCTAATGATGTACACCTAATGATATAGACCTAATGATGTACACCTAATGATATAGACCTAATGATGTACACCTAATGATGTAGACCTAATAATGTAGACCTAATGATGTACACCTAATGATGTACACCTAATGATATAGACCTAATGATGTACACCTAATGATGTACACCTAATGATGTACACCTAATGATGTACACCTAATGATATAGTCCTAATGATATAGTCCTAATGATATAGTCCTAATGATATAGACCTAATGATATAGACCTAATGACGTAGACCTAATGACGTAGACCTAATGACGTAGACCTAATGATATAGACCTAATGATATAGTCCTTGTGATAAAGACCTAGTGACGTAGACCTAATGACGTAGACCTAATGACATAGACCTAATGATATAGATCTAATGATATAGATCTAATGATATAGACCTAATGATGTAGACCTAATGATATAGATCTAATGATATAGACCTAATGATATAGACCTAATGATATAGACCTAATGATATAGACCTAATGATATAGATCTAATGATATAGACCTAATGATATAGACCTAATGATATAGACCTAATGATATAGACCTAATGATATAGACCTAATGATATAGACCTAATGATATAAACCTAATGACGTAGATGTTCACTGCAAAACTAAAAGGTGGCACTTAGTTGTTCAATATGGTTGACTTGGAATCAATGGCAACTAGAATGGTACATCAGTATTAAAACTCAATATTCAACCAACTCAATGTCTCATGGAGACAGTAGACTCAACTCCTGTAGAGAAAAAGAGCAATTGGTGTCTTTCATACTTTAGTCCAATGGCTGAAAAGATGCATAATGTGAAACAAATTTACATCAAATCTTAATGCAGCAAGTGTAGTGGACATATAAGCAAAGAAAATTATCCTTTCACATCAATCTGTGCATGCTGAAAGGCAAAGCTCCCTGTTCCCGTGTGTATACTACATGTAACTATACTACTTTGAAACATAGAATGTCAGGTTGACTACATTTAAATATTTTTGATATCCCAATGCCTTCAGATTATTTATGTATTGTTTAAAGTTTTAAACTTTTTTATGGATGACACAAAACAGTTTTTAATTGACAAAAAATGTTTCAAAGTTAGTTTTGTAGCCGTTTGTTTTATTCAAAAAAGTGTACCGGTGTGTTGCACCCAGTTGCAAGGGACAGGAGAAAAAAAATTCAGCCCCACACAAAAAAGTCACTATGACATGTTTTATAATTTTGAGTCCATCAATGTGTTCATTTCTACAATGTTATAGGTAGTTAAAAAAAATCATAAAAATATTCAAAAAGAGACAAGAGATATCAACAATAACAGGTGATCTCCGGGTGTGTTCCGCCCAGCTGAGGCGGAAAGGGTTAAAAAGCATTAATTTTGTCAATGTCTACATTTACTTCTGTCATAACATGTCGTCAACTGTTCAATAAATTAGAGATTACTTGTAAATATTCGTTTCCACACAAAAAAAATATTAATTTATTAATTCCTATTTCTTAATTCACTTATGAACTGCATATGTTTATTTCCAATAAACACAATTAAGCAAGAGATGGCCAAGTAGAAGAAGGCATGGCTAATGACTGGGAGATCCCTGAATCAAATTCTGAGTCTTTTCTTTAATCTAATAAATCTCAAATCCACCCAGCTTAGTATAAATTTCTCATGCAAGTTAGAGAAAGTAAAGCAGCTGGGCATTGTAGTAGCCACACAACCCCAAAGCAGGCCATGCTACCAGCAACATATCACCATAACATCTGACAACTAGGACGATGTTGCTACAGTTTACAACAAACAACTTACAATTGCACCCGCATCATAAAAACTTGCTAAAGCCAGCTTGAGTGAACAACTAAATGATGTTATCTGTTCATTGTAATGAGTCCATTCCTTCCTGAACTGTTCTGTAGATATCACAAACATCCTGGGAGTTATGCCTTTGGGCTGTATCATCTGTATCATTATCTTAAAAGATATACATACAAAAAAAAATCAAATTAATATTAAGTAAATTAAGGTGTATAATAATTGTTGTGAAAGAATGCATATTGAAATCTAATTCATTAAATGAATTACCCTGTGTACTACAAATTTAGTTATTTAGTAAAAAAAAAAAAATTTTAATAATTCAATAAGTACAATATGTTAAAACATGAGGGAAGCAGGGTAATGTGATAATTCACTTGACTTTATGACTTACCCATCATCTGATGTTGCATAATCTTCTGAAAATTGGTTTATAGCTTCATGTTCTTCATTCAACAAAGTTGCACATTTCTCACAATCTGTGTTATGACTAAATCATCATTGTTAGTTTATCATCAAAGTCAACTGCAAAGCAGCAAATAAATTGTGCACTTTTTTGGTCTTCAGTGTATTCAATTATTTATCACATCTGCTATACATAGAGAAGAACCGGTAATTTTTTCATCTCAATATTTTTTTTTTTTTGCATATATGAAAATTTCAATATTTATAAAGCTTCTGTGTCTTGCAGAGAGAAAGATAATTAAATTGAATGTCATGTAGTTTTTATTTTATTAAAAAACAATCTAAAAATTTTAATTATTCAAATGACATTATGAAACTATTTATTACAAATATAAATGTAGGCATATACATGTACTTACATATTTTAGGGTGAAGTATCTTACAGAACGGGATGGATTCAAAAATAAACAAATATGTACACAGCTTCAAAATTTCAGTTTTTTTTTTTTTTTATATGTTTTCCCCCCACATGGGAATGTGATTTTTATGACTTGAAAATATTGTTTTAAAAAATTTTATCCAACATTGTATTGTATATATTGCCCAGCAACCAAAACAGAAATGTAAATATCAAGAGAAATTAAGGGGGGGAGGGCAAATTTTGACAATATTAGTGCATTTTAAAATTTAAAAAACTCTTAGCTGATACAGAAATTAACGAAAGTTTAATGTAAGGTCAAACACTATTTTTTAAAGTGGTGTAACTATTTTGAAAATGTTTTCAAATCTATCCCATGCTATAAGCACTAATATATTATTTTCAGATTTCCTGTCCATATCTGTACCATGACTTGAGCGTAAGATCATGACAGAAGCCTTAGTTAATATCTCCCGTGAGATGACTCCACTGCAGCATGATTAACTAGCAGAAGTGTTGGCGTTTGTGTTCATTACCCAGTGCAAGGCTAGCTAGGCTTACTATCTTATCCACAATAGTCTACTGAACCATCCATGAATTGAGGTAGATGCACTGACCAAAATACTGGGGGGGGGGGGGGGAAATAAGAAGCTTATATGCAGTGAAATGTTATTACAAACGTCAGTGTAATGAATTTTTTAAGATTGTATGTTTGCCAATATTTTAGTCCCAAAATAGGAAATAATTTTAAAAGCTAACGCGGTCATAAAACTATTAAGTTACTTAACTAAAATGAGCTGTATTTACCTGGGATGATACCACAGTTGTGTGCTCTTTCTGAGTCACACACTTTAACAGTCAGTAGGTAAGTCATCGCATTGGAAATAATTGTCTTGAAAGAACAAAACTTCATTTCTTTTTTTATCATAAGATTGTTATCAATGCAAACTAACTGTAAGTCACAGGGTAAATGAAACTTCTCAAGGCAACAAGCGACAATAACTATTTCAGTGTTATTTGCCAGACAGCTGCACTGATTGGCAGATACAGTCATGCCATTTGTATAAAGATATATCACATCATCTTTACTGAAATCTAGAATAATAATGAGCAATAACACACAATAAATAGAATGTAAAATTTTTGTTCATTTTTTATAAAAATATTTTCATACAAATAATTAAAAAATATATATAATTATGATGTCTTTAAAAGTTATTTTGAAATTAACATTTTTTCAAATCACTAAGAAAAAATAATACGTATGAATCAGAGCATTAATTTGTTTGGTTTTTTTATTTTACCATAAATTCTAGTAGCATTGAGAATTTTACTGTGAAAATCTGTAATCCTAAATCGTAAATTCCCCCAATACAAGAGCCTCACTGTTATGATAGTCCTTTGGTATGCTCAAATAACACAGCTGAAACATATAAAAAAAAATTGGGAAATTTTACTTTTATTAAAAATCCAGTGTCTTTTTAGTATTAGGTTAACTTTTAACAAGTGATGATGGAACTAGAACATAGCTGTTGAAAAAGTAAAAGAAGACAGTAGCATTAAATTTTCAGGAAAAAAAAAAAAGATATTTATTTTAACAAAAAATGAAAATAAGATAGCTTAGTAATAAAATAAATTATAAGAAAATAAAAAAAAAAAGGAAAAGAAAATGGACACACCATTGATGAAGTGGAAAATAACAACAAAAACAAAAAAATTAAACATCTTTGTTTTCAGCCTTGTTTCTTCAGAAAAATTTCATTCACATTAATATGGTTTGTTCACATTAATATTGTTTGTTCACATTAATATTGTTGGTTCACATTAATATTGTTTATTCACATTAATATTGTTTGTTCACATTAATATTGTCAGTTCATATATTTTTTAATATGATTCAAGGCTGTGCTTACGTTGTTTCATGTTTTTGCTCCATATGATACAGAACGAATCCATGAGTTTATTTGCTGGGTTTCAGATTTTAAGTTTCTTACTTTCAAAGTCATAACTCACAATTAGACTGGCAAGACCACTGAGGAGGATGGTAGGCCATTTGGGTTTACTGTAATACAATAAAATTTTTGGGTTACTGCCACCTGTTTAATATGACATATATTTATTATGTTTCTGTCTATGTGTGAGAATGACTGTGTCAGAGGTCCTTAATTAATTATACTTGAATATAAAAAAATAACAATAATATTACATAGAAATATTATTTTATAGATAAACTTCATAAGGTTATATTACATATCCATTTAAGTATATCTTTATATTACATTAAATAAATAGCTATAAAAAGGAAAAAAAAATTGCTATAAAAATTATGTTTAAAAAAATACCCATTTTAGATTTCTGCCATTCTTCAGGCTGTAATGACACCAGGGAAACCAAATAGGAAATAGATATTCAGTGTCCATTAGATTAGAATCAGTATCATGGATCTGAGCACCAGGCTAAACAGGTTCAGAACCACACTGCATAGGTGTAACCTCCACACTGCGGCAGCAGACATAAAAATGAACTACACCAATAACTCAAATTAAAATCAATAATATAATTCAATAAAATTGTTAGGAAGTTCTTAAATTAAGACACTAAATAGTGAATACAATATTTAGGAATTCATAAAAAAACAACTAAAAAACACTTTGAATTCCGTTACTAGTAGCAATGTTTTTAATAGAAAAAATTATTAGAATCTCAAATTTATTTTTCAACACAACAACCCGTAACTGCTAATAAAACTATTTTATAGATGAAGTGTGTAAGTGAAGTCCCTGAAAGGATGAGAAGAAATCTTTTAGAACCTATAAATCACTAATGGGACAGTTTTAATGGTGCCCTTCTTTCATCTCCACCAAAGTCAATAGGCAACACAGGAGATAAAGCGGGGACTTTCACCATGATCTGAATTATCCATTGGTCACCACCGGATATCAAACCCTCCGATTGACAGTCGAACACTTTACTGAATGACATTCCATCCCTATAGATGAAGTGTAGAATTCATCCATTCTGATCTCTAACATTTAAAAATTACATTTTTTCAACAGAAATCTATTTTAAAGACTGGACTAAGGATCTTCACCAGAACCTTACAAGGATTCCGGGGCTCACACAAAGAATCAAACCTGGAACCCTAAGGTAAACAGTTCATCACACTAAACTTTACAATCATCGTTCCCCTAAATGTCACACCTGAATGCTGAACATAATCTATCAATATTAGGTGACACAACTATTGTTAGTTAGATGTTAAACCAATTCAAAAATTGATTTTAAAAAAAAAAAACATACACAACTGTAAAAAAAGTTTTGTTTCAACTTATAATCAAAATTTGTTTCTTTATTAAGTAGATATGACTGCAGAGGTGTCTCTAAAATGGAGATATTAGGAAAATAAGAACAAAAATTTACAACTGGCTTCTTTGTGAGCCCCTTTCTAAGTTGAGGCACAAGGAGCACAGCTGCCATGGAATCCCAGAAATGGATTACTGAGTATGACTTGTTTTACCAAGCACTTTTACTCAAATACATTTTCAGAATACTTATACTTGCACCTTGGATACTTGTACTTACTTGGATGGTACTTGGAACTTCTCTGTAAAATACACATTTCTTTTGGTCGTGTCAGAAACATGTATCCTTAAATAGAAAAAAAAAAAAAACTTGTAATGAGAAAATTCACTCTTGTATAGAAAAATGGACAATGTTTAAATATAGAAAACTTTCATAGAAAAAAATAAATGTAATGTGTTCTTTATTTTAATTAAAAAATTTGTGAAAACTGTCAACACAACAGCACAGTGGCGCAACTGGCAGGGGGGAGGTCTAATTAAAAGGTTAGACCAAAATTAATTTAAATAAAATACAAATATATAAATAATGTGATTTTTTAATACAAGTGATTGTTTCCCCCCCCCCCCCCGAAAGTTTGGTCTAGTTGCGCTTCTGCAACAGCATCTCTTTTTTACAATACCCAAAATTCTTAAGTGTTAAAAAGATACCTGAAGAGTTCTTGGCTTCAGAAATTCACCAAGAACCAAATATAAAAACAACGGGAATTTCATAAGATATTTGGGTAATATCGTATTTTCAATCAATACTATGATTCGGTACATTTTTTTTATCAATACTATCAATGATAGCATCATCGCCAATTCTAAAAATACTATCTTACGAAATTACCTACCGTTTAGAACGGCCAGTATGGGAGAAAATATTGCAAACAGAACATTGCATTTTTCCATTATCATGTTGACAGATGTGAGTTTCTGCCGAGCGGTCACTTATAAAGTAAAATATATCGGTGCTTGCAAGTCAACCACATCTTGTTAACTCAGTTTTCGAGCTTTCAAATTTCTAGTACATAAACATACCGTATTTTTTATGGGAATTCTATGTCTGCTCTGGTTATACTGACATTTTGTGATTCAAACTGAAGAGCTACATAGAGGGGAAGGAATAAAAAAAAACCTGTTAAAGTTTTAAATAAGTTTTAACCCAAATATCCATGTTTTAAGTTTTAACTACTTTTAACCTATTTAGCCTCAACCTGTTGGTGGTGGCATCAAAGATTAGGTATAATATCTAATCTGTGGTAGGCTTATTGTGTCGAAAAAACAAGTCAAGATTTTTGTATTCATAATGTATAACGCATGTAGAAATATTATATTTACATTCGTTTGTAAGCATACTCAGGAAAAAGAAAAAAAAATGTCAAATTGCCTCAGCGAAGTCATGTGAGTTTTTTTTTTTTTAAGTGTATATTTATTTATAATTTTATTGAAATGTTAAGACGATAAATTGTTTTCTCAATATGAATTAAACGCACTTAGTATAAAGTCTAGCAATTGCGGTGGCTGCAATGGGCTACATCAGTGGTCCCCAACCACCGGGCCGTAGATCAAATGATACTGGGCCTCCCAAGAAACGTTACATGATCTACTTTTTATTTAGTGTGGTGTACTTCTCACTCGATTGTGCAACTTTCCATGTGGAATAGAGGTTAACCGGAAGCTGAGCGGCTGTAAGCGGCAGTAAATCAAAACAATCGAAAATATAAATAATCAACGTCAACGTCTCTCTCTCTCTCTCTCTCTCTCTCTCTGCCCCCCCCCCCCAACCACCAGCTGGCCGCGGTAAAAATTTTCAAGCGTCAACGGGTCCGTGAGGAGAGAAAGAAAAGGTTGGGGACCACTGGGCTACATGATACATATAGGGGACGGAAGGCCATGAGGAAAAGCGCTCGACTGTCGACCTGATGATTTAATTGGGTGCCTGACATTTGTTGGTGGAGTGAAGTTGGCAGGGGCGTTGTGCTAGCCACATCATGACAAAATATGTCGATGCTAAAGAAACATTAGCTCTACACTGCATCTCCAAAAGTAGCTTTTATTCTTCTATATATGGCGCTTTTATTATTTCTTTTATCGTGCATTTTTTTTGCAGGTGGGGTGCGATTCCCAAAACTGTTGTCTAAGAGGGTAAAATGTTAATCAGTAAGATAGTAGTCTTATAGTATGATTAAATTATATCATATGTGCATACATGTAAAATAATGACACTTCTGTAAGAAATGAGAAGCACGAGCAAGGAGAAATAACCCCGCTTGAAATAAACGTTGTGTAAATGTGAGCTAAATGAATTATTGCCCATGATGCCGTAATGAGAATCAATGTATGTTACAAGTTAAAAAGTCTGTAAATTAGTTATATTTAGATGACCTGTAATGAAACTTACCTTATCATGGCATTAATAAATTAGAACCTCGGCCTGTACATCTGGAGTTCATTGATTTGAAATCAGAAATCATTTATCGTTAGTAGGCCTAAAAAGCTTCACTCTGTTGACATGGATATGAAAACGTTCCACCAAACTATCTAAAATAAAAGCAATATTGTGTACGTTTGCTTATGATGCTGGAAGTGGAAATTTAATAAATAAACTCAATAAGTCTGTCTAGTAAACTGCGTGAAATATTTCAGTTTTTACAGCGATACTAAAAATAGATGCCACTAATCATCACTAATGGATAACATGAACCAACAAACATATTAGAATCTTACTTTTCTTTATAAACAGACTAAAGTATGACGTTATACTATCGGAAATTCACAAGTTCTTAACGCTATTACTGGTGGTTGCAATTGTCTAAATATAACAATTATAATGCTAGGACAACCCTCGCCCGCCCTTTTTTTTAAGGGGCAAACAAAAAGTTTGGGACCCTGTAATGTGCACTCTCGTCTAGGAGTATTAGAATTAACACAGAAACTCCGTACGTGACCATTAATAATAACTCCAATTCGACACATGATATAAAAAAAGTCTTGAATCACACAGTTGAATAAAACATTAGAGTCACAGCTGTCTCATGTAGAAATAATTCACCTCTCCCCACCAGTGACCTACACTGACTGTCTCAACATGAGGTGGTCATCAACTTGCTGGTACACTTGTCCACTCGTCCACCACTACACACGCATGCGTTCCTTGATATCATTCTATCACCAGTCAGCCGCTGATTCCCACCCCCCCTGACCATTCGTACTATGATACAGCCGTGCAGGCACAACAGTCCTATACACACATGCCCGTACCTACCCCCACACACAAACACAATCACTCTGTGACATACCCCCTCCCCCTCCTATCCCCATATTTTTAGTCTGTACTATACTATACTCGTGGGACGGATGGCCGAGTGGTGTAGATACTCGACTGTCGACCTGAGAGTCGTGGGTTCGATCCTCGGTGAGGCCCATGGAATTTTTCCAGGTGAAACATGTTTCAAAGTCGTCCCACAAGTCCACCCAGCTTTAAATGGTACACGACTTTAAGTTGGGGAAGTAAAAGGCGGCTGGGCGCGGTGCTAACCACACAATCCCTTCATATGCCGAGGTTATAGTAACAGAGGAATTATACACTTCATCTGCCCCGAAGCCCCGTTAGGGAACTTTACTTTTTTATACTATAAAAACGTCATGGGATGTTCTAGAGCAGTGGTCCCAAGCCGCCGGTCCGCGTACCGTTGCCGGTCCGTGGATCAAAGGGTACCGGGCCGCCCAAGAAACATTCAATTATGTCCTTATTACTTATTTGTGGTTATTTCTCTCGGTGCTAATGTCCCATGGACGAGAAGTTATAGCTGGGAGCCACCCCCTCCCTCTACCCTCCTCACCGCCCCCCCTCCCCCCAGCGAGCCGCAGCGAATCGATTAGACGTCGACCGGTCCGTGGCGAGAAAAAGGTTGGGGGGACCACTGTTCTAGATCAGTGCTTCTCAAAGTGGTGGGCCGCGGCCCCCTAGGGGGCCGTGGACTGTCCGTAGGGGGGCCGTGGAATTTCGAAAAATAAAAAAAATTAAGCAATCTAAACCAAAAAAAAATAGGGGGGGCCGCGACATATTGATTGGCGTTCCAAGGGGGGGGGGGCCGTGACTTCAAAAAGTTTGAGAAGCACTGTTCTAGAGCACAAAACAGCTAACTCTGTTTTGGATACACAGATAAATTCAAAGACTTTGAAGAGATGACGTTGGGCAGTGTTCGGTTTAATTAGGATTAATGTCCTTTTTAATTCACCGCCATAACCGAGACTTTAAAGGTCAGAGGGCACCACTATTGTTCACTGGTTACCCTCCGACACTGAGGTATCAAACGTTAATCCATAGCAGAACCGCCGCCAGCAAATGTCGGATTTCAGACATTGTTTGACAGCTGCCCAGAGGAAAGAATTTTGAAGCCCTTAGCTTGGTGGAATATTCTTTCTTTCTTTAAAAAAAAAAAATCAGATTTAATGTTATGAGAAGAAAAGATGAAAGGTTATGTGACGTCATCGGAACTCAAGTTTGTGTTTATTTATAGGTTTTATGTCACGTGATGTCATCATGTCTGTTATGTTTTCTTGTAAATCTATGAATAGTAAGAAAATGTGGACGGAATTCGCCATGCACTCTTTTTCGCACAATGTGAGTAGGAGTAAAAAGTCTGTTTCCTTGCATCTAAAAATAGTAACTAAAATATAGGCCAGTTGGCCCAACTTTATATCGCTGTAACTATCAAAATAGTTTTTAGTTTTCTTTTGTAATGGTGTTTTTATGTCTATCTGTATGTATATCTCTTTGTGTCTGTGTGTGTGTGTGTGTCAGCGTGTGATGTCCCTGTAAGGATGAGATGAAATCTCTTAGATCCTATAAACCACTAATGGGACGGTTTTTATGGTGCCCTTCTTTCATCCCCACCATGGCCGATAGTGCAATGGCTATGGAGGCACCACGGGTGTGTGTCAGTATCACTTTGTATTTTTGTGTATTTTTGTATCTCTCTCTCTCTCTCTCTCTCTCTCTCTCTCTCTCTCTCTCTCTCTCTCTCTCTCTCTCTATCTATCTATCTATCTATCTATCTATCAATCTCTCTCTCTCTCTCTCTCTCTCTCTCTCTGTGTGTGTGTGTTTCTCTCTGTGTATTTCTCTATATATGTTTATCTCTTTGGGCCTCGTTATTTGTGTCTCTCCATGTTTTTCTCTCTGTCTCTCTGTGTGTGTCTCTATATGTGTTTCTCTGTGTGTGTGTGTGTGTGACGACATGTATGGATGTTATGTCATCGTGTGCTCACATGTGTGTCCGTGAGTGTATGCATGTATATGTGGGTGTGCGAGTCAATGTCTGAGAAAGAATATCTTCAATCGCGGGCCCTCAGAAAACGATTATGACAACAATCAAGCGACGTAAGATGGCATGGTTCGGACATGGGTCAAGGTATGATAGCCTACCGAAAACTATTCTCTCCAAGGGGACTGTAGAAGGAGGCCGTCGTAAAGGGTGCCAGCGGAAATGTTGGCTGGACAAAATAAAACAATGGACAGGGGGCTACCAATGAATGAATTAAAGACATCCACACATGATAGACAACCATGGAGAAATATGTCTGTTGAGGTGTCCATGCTTTCAATGTTTGAATGAGCCTGTATCCCTGGTTGTGTGTGTGTGTGTGTGTTTGCGTGTGTGTTTGAGTAGGGGCTGTTTGAGTGAGTGCATTTGTAATATGTTTAATAAAGTCAACTGTTGTCACTTTCATGTTTCAAAAAAAATCCTTTCAATCAATCCTATCCAACATTTACATCTTCACAATTATGACAATATATTCGATGGCAGTGAAGCTCTCGTGTTCTTTATTTTGGTTTGAGTCCCAAGGGCTGAGCCCTGATGATTTCAAACACATGATAAATATATAACATCTGTATGAATGATTGTATATATTTATTTATTCTCGTAAGTGCTCTACAATTAATGTTGAGGGCGAATAGCGTTTCACTATATGACAGTATATAATTATATAGGGCAGGATGTTGCAATTGTTTGTTAGTGTGTGTGGGGGGAGGGGCGACAATCATCCTTGAATACCTTAATCTATTGCGCCGATAGCTCCCCCCTCTCCCCCCCCCCCCCCACTTGTGAAATACGTTCAACTGGTCATCAAATCACAACTACCTCATTGCAATTTTTATGAGCCGCTAAACTGCCCCCCAGTCTTAATTCGGTCTCCCACTTTAGTCTTATAGTCTGCAGTGGCATAACTAGGGCTAGTGGGGAATTATATATATACAGTGGATTCCGCTTAATTGGGACACCGCTTAGTTGGGACAGCCGCTTATTTGGGACAAATCTCAAAGAAACCAAACCAAGAAGCCAATGGTAAATGTGTATGTTTAATTGGGACAGCCGCTTAATTGGGACAAAAAGCCTCGGTCCCGATGTGTTCCAATTAAGCGGAATCGACTGTATATATCTTCTGAAGCCAGTAGTGTAAGAAGGGGGTACTGCGGGAATCGGGCGACGAAAGAGCGCTGTTAAATGTTGTTTTTTTTTTGCAATTTAAAGATTGATATGAGGGCGCCACAAAATGTGGCTCGCACAGGGCGCCACAATAGCTGGCTATGGCTCTGATGGTGTCACCTAAGGGCGGACTCTGAAAATATCGACTTGGTTTGAGTTGGTTTTTTTTTTTTAAACTTTAAAAAAAGCCTCTGTCACTAACCTATGAAAAAAAGGACAACTTAAATGTTTGATTTTATAATGCTATTTATACTCATGCTGTATTCATGTATCAAAAAGGTAAACAAAAAAAAAATGACTAAGTCAGACTAATAGTTTTTTACAAAAAGAAGAAAAATATAATAATAATAAAACAAATAAACAGTTTTCATCTTGACTTTTTAAAGGTCGATAGGTCAAGGCCATATTTTATTCTTTCTTTCAATGTGCGTGTGCGGCAGCCAGACGTGTTTCTCTTGTCTCGGACCCTTGACCACTCGATGACCAGTTGGCTCACGAACATCCTTGGCATTGCTCTCCTGGCTAATCACGTGTATAACCGCAGGAGCGTCTCTAGGTTTACTGGTTACCTGCACATCAAATGGACAGGTAAAGTCACTAATTTAGACAATGTGTGATATAATAAGGTAACTAGATATATAAAGAAGCCTATTTATAGATGAAATTAAGAAAAAAGATAATAATGGTTTTATTTATGTCTGTGCAATTTAGAGACCCAAATCTTTCTTTTTTTTTTTCAAAAATTAAAATTGTCTTTTAAAACAGAACTTAAATATAGTCACACAATAAACTGTTCCATTCTGTATGTTAAGGTCCGTTTACATATTATGCAAGGAAATATACGCCCTCCCCCTTTCCCCCATTCTAACATTATTTCAGGACTTCCATTTCTTTAATTTCAAAACAGATATCAAATCTCTAAGAAAAACGATCTTCTGATTGCACTTGGTTTGTATCATTTAAAGAAAAATTGTAATTACATGTAACTGATAACAAATACCACCACCCATCACATTCATAATGGGTTACAATATCTCCTCCTGAATTATATAATATGCGACTGGTCCCTTGAAACAGTTCAATATATTCATAGACATTTATTCAGGTTGATATAAATGTGTTTGTTAAAAAAAATGTTGAATAATTTGAAAGAACGCAGTGGCTACGGTTCGGTCCGACCGAACGCGTATTTTTTTTTTCGGGTACCAGCCTTACTTAATATTGCATAGCGGCCGAGTCGCTGCACTGAACTATATAACAACATAATATATATTTTTTTTTCAGAATTTTCTTTTTCAGGATTAGGGTTAGGGATAGGGTTAGGGATAGGGTTAGAGATAGGGTTAGGGATAGGGTTAGGGATAGGGCTAGAGATAGGGTTAGGGTGTGGAGCAATATTATCTATGGCTGGTACCCTAAGTAAAAAAAAATACTGGTTCGGTCGGACCGAACCGTAGCCACTGCCTTGAAAGAATATATATATATATATATATATATATATATATATTATATATATATATATATACTATGTAATGGATGTAATTAATAAATTAATTCATTGAAACTAAATTCATACATAATTTTTTTAAATGTATGTATATACAATATACATACAATTTGACCAGCAATCTTCTGCTGCTGCTTAATTCTCTGCTCCGGAGAGCTTAGCTGGAGCTGTGTGGAGTTGAGTTCCAAGACTACACGTCTCCGGCAGCAATTCCGGCAGCACTTTCTCCTGGAGCCGTGGGCGTTGTCAGGATACACAGTCAAGTGTTGAGTGTAGCAGCTTGGGGAAGGGGGGGATATATGAACAAAATATGACGTCATAGATTCTTGTGTATCTACCTATTTAGACTTAATCTGAAACAAATGATATCACTAGAGCTTAAAACAAAATAAATTGGGGAAAACTCTGTTATGGAAGCGGTGCCGAAAGATCGTTGTAAAATGTTTTTTTGCACTTTTCAGATTTAGAGAAGGGCGCCAACAATGTAAATCGCACAGGGCGCCACAACAACTAGCTTCGGCTCTGGGTGCGAACCATAAACCTGCGCCTTGGAATCCAGTTTCATACAGCAAGCCACTCACACAATCAGGTTACCAATGCATTAAAAAAAAAAAATCTTTTGTAAATTTAAATTTAAAAAGCCACAAAATCAGTTATATTAGTAAGAGTGAAAATAAAATTCCTCCTATTTTTAGATTGTATGTGTCTTTTATTTTATATAATTCGTTGAAATTTCTCAAGAACCCACCCAATATACCAGCCAATCTGGCAACCCACCAAACTGCCAGTGAGTTTTAACTCCCACTGATAATCCAATATACAAGCCAATCTGGCAACCCACCAAACTGCCAGTGAGTTTTAACTCCCACTGTTACGCCAATATACAAGCCAATCTGGCAACTCACCAGCTGCAGTGCCAGATAATGAAGCAAAGTGCGGTTAACGCTATAAAGCCGAGAAGGCCCGCTAGCAAGTAGTACCACCATTCTTCTGTGGAATTGGCTGTAGATATAATTTGAAAAAATACAATTACAAAACTCTTCTGTTAATATTATTTCAAGTGTTCATTTTGTTTTGTTTCAATTGTAGAGTTGGTTTAGATGAAGAATTTATGGAATGTAATTTGGCCAACTGCATATTTTAAATGGTACGGATAGTCGAGTGGTGTAGATGCTTGACTGTTGACCCGGGAGTCATGGGTTCGATCCTCTGTGAGCATCAAGGGAATTACTCCTGGCCTTAGAGAACGTTTTTTTTTTTTTGACCTAGCTCTAAATGAGTACCTGACTTTAGGTTGGACAAGTAAAGGCGGCTGGGCGTTGTGCTACCCACACAATCCCTTTTATATGCCGAGGAAATAGGAACAGATTCAACACTTCATCTGCCCTGCTCGTGCTTTAGGGCTAAAGGGAACTCAACTTTTACATCTTTTATATCTTATTTATATCGACTTGGGTGAGGACTGGAAAGGTCATGCGTCATGCGCAGAAAAAAAACACTCTATATATAGACATTGCAACACTTCCATCAAGGAGAGTATTGTGACACTGTAGCTAAACATAAACAGGTGTTTCCCAAAGTGTTGTACAAGGAGTTCGCGAAGTGTTTGGCGGAAGGAGGGGGGGGGGCTGGGAGGATACGCGCCGCACCGTACAGAGAACATGCGCGGGGTAAAGCGCAAACAGTGAAATGAGGGGGAAACCATGAACTTTAAAACAATTTGCAAGTTTTGTTTTTCTTACATGGGGTACACAGTATTACGAAAATTAATAAGTGGGTACACATACGTCTAAAGTTTGAAAAACACTGCCGTATACGATTGACCAGTGCATACATATTCGCCAGGCATCAACTGGTAGAAAGAATTCAAGTGGATTTGGTCGGCAGAGATAAAAAGTAGACTTTTCACGACATCTGACTGTAACATGGATTAATTATTCCAGGGGGGGGGGGAGTTATCCGATTTAAAAAACAACACTTTTCAAGCCAAGGAATAGACAATTTGAAAGATAACCAATATAAAAAACTGTATTTGAAACAAATATTTATCGAACGACGTAACCAACGAACTAGGCGCACCACTTCTTTATGACCATCACAATGCTCTCATCCAGCGATTCCCCAAATTACTAGAATTTGTGTAGGTAATACGGTTTTTGTATTTTGAAGTGGTGACGGACAGAATCGCAGCTGACAATGACATTATACTACCACACATACACAAAGTTATGCTTCTACATTACCTACACAAAGTTTCAATGAACCACACCAGCATTGCCTTTCTTGCATTTTTTGTTGTTTTCAGTTAAGTTTGTTCTCATTGGTACATACAGTTTCCAAATAGTTCTTCAACTGAGAAACTATGTCTACTCTGTCACCATCAACATAAACTATGTCTACTCTGTCACCATCAACATAAACTATGGCTACATTGTCACCATCAACATAAACTATGGCTACATTGTCACCATCAACATAAACTATGGCTACATTGTCACCATCAACATAAACTATGGCTACATTGTCACCATCAACATAAACTATGGCTACATTGTCACCATCAACATAAACTATGGCTACACTGTCACCATCAACATAAACTATGGCTACATTGTCACCATCAACATAAACTATGGCTACATTGTCACCATCAACATAAACTATGGCTACACTGTCACCATCAACATAAACTATGGCTACACTGTCACCATCAACATAAACTATGGCTACACTGTCACCATCAACATAAACTATGGCTACATTGTCACCATCAACATAAACTATGTCTACTCTGTCACCATCAACATAAACTATGGCTACATTGTCACCATCAACATAAACTATGGCTACACTGTCACCATCAACATAAACTATGGCTACATTGTCACCATCAACATAAACTATGGCTACATTGTCACCATCAACATAAACTATGTCTACTCTGTCACCATCAACATAAACTATGTCTACTCTGTCACCATCAACATAAACTATGGCTACACTGTCACCATCAACATAAACTATGGCTACATTGTCACCATCAACATAAACTATGGCTACATTGTCACCATCAACATAAACTGTGGCTACATTGTCACCATCAACATAAACTATGTCTACTCTGTCACCATCAACATAAACTATGGCTACACTGTCACCATCCACATCTTTATGATGTTTACAATACCATCCTACTGTTTGTCTGTAGCTGATGCTCACGGCAAAAAATATAAGCACTATTTTTTTAATCGAATTATTGATTATTTTTTATGGTTCGAATTTTCCCTTCAGCGCACTCTTCGTGTACCCCTAGGGGTAGTGGGTACCACACTTTGGGAAACACTGATCTAGGCTCATTATCATTCTTTTAAAACTAAGGGATTTAGATTTTTTTTATTCTTTCCATCCATATATATATACGACCTTTTCACTGTGCGTATGCTTGAATTAGGTGAAAGCAGCCCCGTAGCGTGAAAATTCTACAGCAGGGGCCAAGTCAATAGCGGGGAGGGGGGCAGGAAATTAATGTTACTAAGTAGAGCAGACAAGCAGAGGGGGGGCAGACTAAATGCATGGGGGCCCGGCACACCTGCCCCCCACCCCCGGCACGCTACGGGCCTGGGTGGAGGTAAAATGTTAACATATTACAAATAAATTAAGGGTAAAAATTCAATACTATCAATCTGATAAGGTTAAAAAAAAACTGAACTGACCACGGACCACATTTCTCCCCCCGTATCAAAATGACCATTCATAACATTCAAAAGCAAAAAGGCTATAAATGTACCGAAGGTATTGTAAACATTAATATCCTCTTTGATGACCAGGCAGGTTGGTCTGGATGACCAGTGTCCAGTCAACTTTTGGCACTCAACTTTGGCTCTCCCTGTCATGAAAAAGCCGGTCAAGCATTCGTAGACGGCGGTCACCGTGTCATTGTTGGAGGTGGTGGCGGTCACTCTGGCGTTGTTGACCGGAGGCGATTGGTCGCAGGAGGAGGACGACGACATGGTGGATGAATATCTAGGTCAGCGGCTGAAGGATTGATGTATTGAGTTAAAAACACTTACACAGACACACAGACCTATAAAAAGATAGACTGAATAGACAGACAGGCACATAGACAAACAGACGGACTGACCGACTGACAGACAAATATATATATATATATATATATATAGATAGATAGATAGATAGACAGACAGACAGACAGACAGACAGACAGATAGATAGATAGATAGATAGATAGATAGATAGATAGATAGATAGATAGATAGATAGATAGATAGATAGATAGATAGATAGATAGATAGATAGATAGATAGATAGATAGATAGATATTAGTATGTAGCAGTGGCGTCACTAGGGGGGTGCGGGGGGTGCGGACCGCACCGGGTGACACCCTCACGAGGGGTGACACCCGACTGCAAAATATCTAGTTTTAGGCCTATATTCTTAAAATAATTCAAAGCCGTATTTAATTTTTATAAATAAATAAAAATATCTCCGATTATTAACAGACACTGCGTACTTTTTATTATTAATTATTTTAACGCACCGGTTCCGGATACGTCTAAGATGAACTCTTATGATTTATAGTTATTTTCTTTTCGCGGGAAATTGCATAACCGAGCCATTTTTTCTGATTATATATTAAAATTGTAGGGCTGACTATATGCGGGTTCGATTCCTCCCAGAGACATATATTTTTTTTTTCAGAATTAGGGTTAGGGGTAGGATTAGGGTGTGGAGCAATATCTATTGATGGTCCCCGAAAAAAAAATATATCTCCCATTATTAACAGTAAATGACGTCATCAACGTCTGCAGTAAATAAGAGTATTCATTCATTCTGTTTACTGACGTCATCAAAGTTTGCTAGACGTATCCCGAAAAAAAATACGTAGTACGTCTTAGACGTATCCGGAGCCAGTGCGTTATTTTAATGAAATTATTGGTATACTTACACTGACCTATAGATATCAATTATCGCTAAAATCCTGACCCCGGAAACGGAAAAAAAATAATAAAGTCGCGCATGCGCACATATATACGGTGTCTGAAAAAAAATATGGAGACCGGGGTGTCATGAGAGGGGGTGACACCCTGAGTTACCGCACCGGGTGACACCAACCCTAGTGACGCCACTGGTATGTAGTCATAACCGTCCTTAGTTAAATTCAAACTTGGCGACCTCCATGGACGAAATCTCTTAGATCCTGTAAACCACTAATGGGACGAGTTTTATGGTGCCCTACTTTCATCCTCACCATAGCCGATAGTGCAATGGCTATGGAGGCACCACGGGAGATATATTGTGAACTTGAGCCAAGACCTGAAAAAATTTCCTCGGTCCTCAGCGGAGATCGAACCAGGTACCTTCAGGTCGACAGTCGACCGCACGACCATCCGCCCTCCCCCCCCCCCCCACATGGATGACAACATCCAAAACCTCCCCCCTCCCACCCCGCTAAGAGACATTTCAATCCAATCTTATGTTTTCCAATCATAAAATGAAAATCTGCAGGCTGCATAAATTATGACCATGCATTTGTGTAGATTCATATTGACCTTGTTGGGGCTCGTCAGCCTGGGAGGGCAACCCATCTAGGGGAAGGAAAACCCTGATTCCAAACCGCTGCTGCCTTGCAGGCTAACCCAACCATGGGAAAGGCTTCGGGAGTCAACCCCGAGGAAAAATCAGGAGCCGGGGTCCCTAAGACGGATGTACACCATTCACGATGTCCTTCCGGCAACTTCTGCAGCCAAGTCGTCTCCAAGCGTGGTGCTTTGCACCCCCTTGGGCCCCGTCGACAAAGCCGAGAGGGAGGCCCTGTTGTCTGGGCAGCGCAAGGCCTCCACAAACTTCGCCCAGGCCTGCGCTCTGGAGACGTTACTCCAGTCTCGCTTCACGGCGAGAGCACAAACAAGAAGACAGCAGTCTACGGGTTATAAGTCCTTGCTCAATTGGCGTAGAGCTGGACGCCACGGGCTGTCTTTAATGGTGGGAGGGTCCCTCGTAGTCCCACTGGTCAACTACCGCCCGCCTTAAGCTGGGCAGCCCCCGGCCAATAAGGTGTTGACCCGCCACGGCCTGCCTGCTCCAGTGGGTGCCTGGAGCTTAGAGCGCAGCTCAACAGGTAGACCGTTACCACATGCACCAGGAAGACATTCAAAGATAAAGACGGAGTCTCCAGCTCTCCGCATTGCAAGCTGGAACGTGCGCACTATGCGCACTGGACTGACAGATGACTTACAGAAAATCGATGACTTCCGCAAGACCGCAGTCATCGATCTTGAGCTGCACAGACTAAACATCGATGTGGCAGCCTTACAAGAAACGCGCCTCCCAGAGACTGGATCTTTGAGGGAAGCACACTATACGTTCATTTGGCAGGGGAAAGACGTAGAGGAATCCAGAGAACACGGAGTCGGCTTCGCCATAAAGAACACCCTGCTCCAAATGATTGAACCTCCTTCCCATGGCACAGAGAGAATCCTTACCCTGCGTCTATTCACAGCATCTGGTACCGCCAACCTCCTCTACATCTATGCACCAACCATGCAAGCCAGCACGGAGACTAAAGACCAGTTCTATGAGCTATTAAACAGCGCCATTGCTGCAGTCCCTGCTTCGGAACACCTCAACCTTCTGGGGGATTTTAACGCTCGTGTTGGTTCTGACTATGACTCTTGGTCCAGTGTACTGGGTCACCATGGCATAGGGAAAATGAACGAAAACGGCCAGAGATTACTCGAACTCTGCTGCTATCACGGCCTATGCGTGACAAACACCTACTTTCAGAACAAGGTATGTCACAAGGCGTCCTGGAGACATCCAAGATCAAATCACTGGCACCAGTTGGACCTGATCATCACCAGGCGCGACTCTCTGAATAGCGTTCGTAACACCAGAGCCTACCATAGCGCCGATTGCGATACAGACCACTCCCTCATTGCCTCCAAGATAAAGCTGCGCCCCAAGAGACTCCATCACTCCAAAAAGAAATGCCAGCCAAAAGTCAACACCAATCAGACCACCAACCAAGTCAAAAACCAGGAGTTCATAGCAAGGCTGGGGGAACTGCAAAGCTGCAACCAAGAGCCAAATGCAGAAGATATGTGGAATTCGCTCCGGAACACTATCTGCAGAGCTGCTGCTCTGACGTATGGTACAAAGGAGCACAAGAATACCGACTGGTTTGAGGCAAACGCTGTTGAACTAGAGCCCGTCATTGATGCCAAGAGAAAAGCACTGATAAGCTACAAACGTGACCCAAGTCAGCACAATCTTCTGGAGCTGAAGGCTGCTCGGAGAAAGGCCCAGCAGACTGCCCGTAGATGCGCAAACGACTACTGGCTTCAACTGGCATATAGCATCCAGCAAGCGTCGGAGACTGGCAACATAAGGAGGATGTATGAAGGCATCAAGCAAGCAACTGGCAAATCATCAAAGAAGACTGCACCCTTGAAGTCCAAATCAGGGGATATCATCACTGACAAAAACAAGCAAATGGGCAGGTGGGTGGAACACTATCTAGAGTTGTACTCCAGTGAAAAATCTGTCACACAGAGAGCATTGGACGATATAGAAGACTTGACCGTCCTGAAGGAGCTGGATGCTGAACCTACCATGGACGAACTCAGTAAAGCCATTGATGCCCTGAACAGTGGTAAATCGCCGGGTGAGGATGGCATCCCGCCTGAAATCATCAAATGCGGAAAACCTGCCTTATTAGAGCCACTTCATGAGCTTCTCTGCCTATGTTGGAAGGAAGGCAGAGTTCCGCAAGACATGCGCAACGCCAAGATAGTCACTCTGTACAAGAATAAGGGGGATCGCAGTGACTGTAACAACTACAGGGGTATTTCATTGCTGAGCATTGTAGGCAAAGCCTTTGCACGCGTGGTACTCAACCGTCTTCAAGTTCTCGCAAACCGCGTGTACCCCGAATCACAATGCGGCTTCCGACAAGAAAGATCCACTGTTGACATGATATTCTCAGTGCGTCAGCTCCAGGAGAAGTGCAGAGAACAGCAGATGCCGTTGTACATCGCCTTCATCGACCTAACCAAGGCGTTTGACTTAGTAAGCAGAAGCGGCCTGTTCCTGCTACTGAAGAAGATCGGATGTCCACCTCAGTTGCTCAACATTATAACCTCCTTTCACGATAATATGCAGGGAGTAGTCAGCTACGATGGGGACACTTCAGAACCCTTTACAATCAAAAGCGGAGTCAAACAAGGATGTGTTCTAGCGCCTACACTATTCGGCATATTTTTCTCTATGATGCTGAATTTTGCATTTAAAGACTCTACAGAAGGTGTCTACCTACATACCAGAAGTGATGGGAAGTTGCTGAACATGGCTCGCCTAAGAGCAAAAACCAAGATCCGCACTATCCTTATCAGAGACATGCTGTTCGCTGATGACGCAGCCCTGACAGCACACACAGAGGAACACCTACAGCTCCTGATGGATCGCTTAGCTCAAGCATGCATAGAATTCGGACTGACCATCAGCATCAAGAAAACCAACATCATGGGTCAAGGCATCCCAGCTCCACCCTCAATCACCATCGACAACGAAGTTCTGGAGGTCACCGACAAATTCACATACCTGGGCTCCACCATTACCAACAGTCTGTCCCTGGATGACGAGATCGACAAGAGGCTTGCCAAAGCAACCAGCGTCATGGCCAGACTAAGCAAACGAGTATGGACTAACAAACATTTGACACTGAACACCAAGCTCAAGGTATACCAGGCATGTATTCTCAGCACTCTTTTATATGGCAGCGAAACCTGGACTACCTATACCAAACAGGAAAATCGACTCGAGAGCTTCCACCTCCGCTGTCTCCGACGCATCCTAGGCATCAGATGGCAGGACAAAATTACCAACACTGCCGTACTCAAACAAGCCAGCTCACTGAGCATGCATCTCCTTCTGTGCCAAAGACGTCTACGCTGGCTGGGTCATGTGCATCGAATGCAAGATGGACGCATACCAAAGGACATCCTATATGGCGAGCTTGCCACCGGGCATCGCCCCGCTGGTCGCCCGCAACTGCGATTCAAGGATTTCTGCAAACGCGACCTCAAACTGACCGGCATCAGCCTCGACAATTGGGAACAGCTCGCCGACGACCGGAGTGGGTGGCGTCAGGCTGTTCACAAAGGCATCCTTAATGGTGAACAAGTAAGGAACCAACAGCAGGAGACCAAAAGACAGAGAAGAAAGACCGCACGACATAAACAGGCCCTCGGTCCCCCACCCAGCTTCATTTGTGGCCACTGCGGACGAGTCTGCCAGTCCAGGATCGGTCTGCTGAGTCACTCAAGAACCTGCTATCAAAAAAATGACTAGATGACTAACTAGAGCGCTACCATCATCTTTCGAGATGGACGGTTTGCCTACTACTATATATTGACCTTGTGATAGTGAGTATCATGTTTATGAGTTGGGTATTTTGGTTGTGTGGAAATATTCCTAACTAGTTCTTAACATATGGCCAGGCAATTCCATCTCATTGACGTCACAATCGTGTGTGGGGTGGATGGGGGAATGGGGGAGAGAATGTTCCATGATCCTTGTTGACATACTGGGTGAATAGATAGACAGGGCGCTGGGTGGGTTTGTGGCCTTTGGTCAAGTGAAGAGTATTGTGCACAAGGCAAATCGTCGTTATATAAGTGGGTGGACGGTTGTGATTCGATAATACCCATTGAGTCGTGGCGAGCTATGGGGAGGTACCTTGGTCTACAGCCCAATGGGACAACTCTTTTTGAGTATGGGGGGGGGAGGGTACCTTGGTCTACAGCCCAATGGGACAACTCTTTTTGAGTATGGGGAGGTAATTTGGTCTTCAGCCCAATGGGACAACTTTTTTGCGTATGGGGAGATAGCTTAGTTTACAGCCCAGTTGAAGCAGCTGTTTTGAGATATGGGAAAGTCCATTGGTCTACAATCCAATTGGATAGCTCTTTGTCGAAAGTCCCCCGTTAAGACGGCTCTTTTGTGTGCAATGGACAACCTGGAGGCATGGATTGTGTTTAATGTTTAGTGTGAGGTGACCGTTACAGCTACCCGTGTCAATAAACGTTCAATGTCAAGTCTTACACATCTGGCGTGGCTGCCTTCACTGTGTTTCGTACCACACGTGACTAACAGAAATATACTTTTTTTTTTTTTACACAGCGTAGAACCCCGCACTCCCAACTAGTACTTTGGACTGTCCTTCTAAAAATTGGAGATGACCTCCTCTATTTAGTTAGAACTAATGTGACTTAAACGTTAATGCAATGATATATTTTTTTTTAAATGCGGATGTGAGGGATAAGAACCATCACCGTGCCCGTAGTCGTGGTGGGAGCACCGGCTGTAATTAAAATTAATGTTAGAAAACATCATTGAAAGGATACCATCTAGCAGACGTCGGATATTTGAAGCACGATGCTCTGGTTGTCGTACAGCGTCGCAGTCGTCTGCTCGTAAATGTCGAAACCTTCGGCGAGGGCCGACCTCACCAGCTCGGCAGTCAGCGGGTTTTTTCCGGAACCTCGAGCCGGAATACGGGGTCCCTGACGATGAAGTCCAAACCGGCCGATGACAAGTCGCTTCCTCTGGCAATCTGAAGGTTGCCTTACTAGGAATAGCCCATTTATATTGAGTAGGGCTCTCTCAATGAAACATATTTAAAAGAACTTTCATCGTCTCCCTAGGCCCATGGCCGGGTTTAGACTTGCTAAGGCCCTAAGCTATTTGAGATATGGGGCCCTTTATACGTCCAGATATTACATGTCAGTGCCAAATATTTAAGTATATATGACAAAAGCTCACATGGACAATTATTTAAGGGCCCCCCAAGAAAGTGGGAGCCCTAAGCTATAGCTTATTAAACTTATATAAAATCCTGCACTGCCCTGGTCCATGGCATGGGTCCGTCTTCTTTACATACCAATAGGCAGCATATTAGCTTCTACATCCGTGGCTCTCAACCGGTGGTACATGTACCCCAAGGTGCCCGGGGAAAGGTTATGAAGGGGTACGTAGCGACATATAGTTTTCGTTTTAAAACAATCAAAAGTTAGAAATAGGTCGCCGGTTATTATCACTAAATCACGTGCCCTAGTTTCACATTTGATAGATACACATTTGAAAATTGTTTATGCTTCACAAGTGTACAAGAGTACTAGACACATTAAAAAAATATAACCTTCGTGATATTTTGATTATCTCTGTTTGAAAGATGAGTTAGCCCATAGTGTCAAATATATATACTTGTGTTCAATCGTCAATGTACATATGCAGGGCCGGTATTACGAATTTAACGGATGATTTTGAGGCCCCCCCCCTCTTCTAATCTTTAAAAGCCTGTGACAAGAGCCATGACTGATAATGATATGATTACTGTTAATTCGGGAGGCCTCTGCCAGGCGCGGGGGCCCAATTTGGAACAGTCGGTCAAATCGGCCTAAGGCGGCCATGTACACATGTGTAAGGTTTATTTTATCAGGATATAAAACATTGAAACTAATATCATTGCGATCTAACACTGGGAAAAAAAAAAGTAACAATATGTCAACATTTCAATCTAAAATGTTTTATAGTAATATACAATTAAAAGTCCATCACAACTGAATTCTTTGACTTACCTCAAAGTACTAATCGATCACTGATCTATATATTCTGTAAAAGAAATTCCGCAGCAAATAATTAATTGTTTTTGGTGTATCAGGATTCCTAAAAGAAATGTTTACACAATACCGTAGAGAAATAAATAATTCCTGATCGTGTTCGTTGTATACGGATTGGCTTTATATAGGTCACGTGGCATGTGGGGGGGGGAGAGTTACTTAATGGATATGACACTTATTGGTTTTGATGACCCCCCCCCCCTTATGTTGTGTTTCGATTTGGAGAGACCCTGGCATTACAGGCCAATAGAAGAGATAACGGGTTTTTTTTAAACAGTATCGGCAAAGTTGGATAGGTGCACATTCTTCTAGACATAATAACTTTCACACTCCATTTCTATCTACACTTACCCCTCCTCCCTTTTTAACCTTCTCTCTCTCTCTCTCTCCCTCCCTCTCTCCTCACTCTCTCACTCCCCTCTCTAGCTCCCCTCTCACTCCCCTCTCTCTCCTCACTCTCTCTCCCCTCTATCTCTCCCCTCTATCTCTCCCCACCTCTCTCTCTCTCCCCCATCTCTCTCTCTCTACCCTCTCTGTCCCCTCTCTCTCCATCTCCCCTCTCTCCTCCTCTCTCCCCCCTCTCTCTCTCCCTCTCTCCCCCCTCTCCCTCTCTCTCTTGCGCTTAATATAATTTTTTTTTCTATCTTCTATTTTTCTATCTATAATCGATCTTTTTGTGATTCCGCCTGCCAAAGTGACTGTCTCTCTGTTAATATGTAGGTACATGGGTGTAGAGCCGTAGCTAGCTATTGTGGCGCCCTGTGCGAGTTACATTTTTTTGGACGCCCTCCGCCCAAACTGATAAGTATAAAACATTGAACAGTGCTTTTTCCCCCGCCCCTTCCTAGGTCGGCGCCCTTTCCTAAGTCGGCGCCTCTTGCTGTTCGGCGCCCCTGTGCGGCTTCACATGTCGCAATACTCATCCTATGCTACTGGGTGCAATGTGTATGATGTCAGTATAACCGTTAACTGTCTAACAGTTAATATTTTTCATCTCCTCCTGGCAGAATGTTGCTACGTTAGTTTATCTGGCCACTAAAAACTGTTTTCCTTCAACTTTCATTGTCTTTCAATCTTTACGTCCCACAAAAAACCTGTTTACTTTGCCCTCTGTATCTCATAATTTGTGTATCTGTGTAATTTTTTTTTTAAATTTCTGTAAAATATTATCTAAGAACCATCTCTATGGAGAGAATGTAAACTGTAGATACATCTATACTGGACCATGCATACATGGGTCAGGGCAACACTATGTCCATTCCTAGCAGACCATCTACCCTCTCACGTGACATGGGAGCACACACCTACACACACACAGAGCCAAGTTATGCAGCGAAAACTGGACTCCAATAACAATCTGTTGTTTTTTTTTTTTAACTCAAGTTTAATTTTCCCCTCTTTCGTTATCTCCATAATTCTCTTCTTCATGCTTAAAGCTATTGATATTATATCTCACAATCTTTTAGCTGTTTTTATAATCCTTTAAATTATTTCCCCTTTCTGAAGGTGAATTGGTTTGTTCTCACTATTTGGACCTGTTCTAATATAGTGAGAAGACTCAAATTCGTCACACGTATTGACTCAACATGACAATACACTTTAGCAATGGTTGTAATAAACCAGAGCCGTCGCAATGAGAAGTGCTCCCCGAACACATGTCTTCTTAACACTGCCCTTAGACCTGGGGTCGGCAACCTTTTGAGACGGAAGAGCCGAAAGTTATAGTTTACAATTTTCTCAGTTTTTAAAGAGCCACTAAAATTGTTGTTTCAATATTATGGTAATTGATTAGGCTGCAATTTGACATCGAAAGAGCCACAGCTTGACATCGAAAGAGCCGCATGTGGCTTGCGAGCCGTAGGTTGCCGACCCCTGCCTTAGGCGGCTCGTCGGGCACATTAATTCACTATGAAAGTTATGGCTGTTTGATGTAAATGGCTCCGTCTGGTGATGATTGTCCGGGGCCCTGCTTGGAGTAATTAACAGACAAAAAAACAGTCTAAGTTTAATAAAGTAAAAGAGACGAGCAGAGAGCTATCAGAGACGAGCAGAGAGCTATCAGAGACGAGCAGAGAGCTATCAGAGACGAGCAGAGAGCTATCAGAGACGAGCAGAGAGCTATCAGTTATATTCGTATATATGTAAAACATAGTCGCCGTTCGAAAGCATGTGTCTCCCTCAGGCTAATGGTCCGTACACTAAAAAAATATGCTGTACAAGGAAATGTAAGATATGTATTGTGTACATGGCAATAAAAGACAAATGTTATTTTCTATTACAGTATTTCATACATTTCTTTGTTATTTCTGTTCATATCGTATTCTGCTCATAGCAATAAAGGCCACATGTTCTTTTCTATTGCAGTATTTCGTATATTTCTTTGTTCTCACTTATGTCGGATTTCGTTCATGCAGCTTCAGCAGGCTTTTCTACTAGTTAATAATAATAACAATAATTGATGTGTTGCCTGATTGACGAAAGGGAAACCACTACGAACTGATAAGTCTAATACAAGTAAAATAAACGTTATATGACAATCACTTTTTAGACTGGTCAAAGTTCCTGGGGCTTAAATGTATGAACATATGGCCGGTGAAAAGGGTCGGCAACCGGGGCGGGGGGGGGGAACTGGTCAGGATATCGAGCCATGAGGGCCACCTCGCTTTCAAAAATGTATTGGTATTTATTTACTGCAGCGAAGCTGGGCCCCATGGTGGAATAAGGAACACTAAGGGGACACGGTTCTCATAGTTGGTTGAAGGGGCCCTTTGATTTTCTGGCCCTGGCCGTGATAAAAGAGAATCTATGCAAAAGTATGAAACAATCAAACAGAAATACAAAAAAAAAAATCATATGATTTACACAGTGGCGTAGCGAGCTTAACTCGCGCCCGGGGTACAATACCATTTTAGCGCCCCCTCCATTCGAAAACCATATAATATTATAATATATATATAAAATATACCATTTGGCGCCTCTTTGTGAGTATCGCCCGGGGCATGATGCCCCCTGCCCCCCCCCCCGGTAAGCCACTGGATTAACAGGGATTCACAATCATGATCAGTGCTTTGGGTTTTTTCTGGATTTTATCCTGTGTTTTTTTTTCTTCAATAGGCTGACAAAAAAAAGTTATCAAAGATAAAATAAAGTTGTACTAATCATCACGTGATCCATTCCGCTAAATCCCATTCGCTCTGTCTGTGACAAAAGAAATTCTTGTTAGGGAAATAATCTAACACGTCATGAAAAAGTTTTATTACATGGGTGAAACTAAATGAGTTGAGGTTAAAAGGTGCTCAGGTCAGAAGAATGGTTTTACTGTCCGCCCACTGCTGACTGGGAGTTGGCGCCTGGTACATGGCAGAAGTGATCTTTGTCGCCTTAAAAGTAACAGCGGTTAGAGAGTACGGTGTTAACCAAACTGCGCTGTTTTATGACAGTCTAAACAGAGCGAAGGTGCAGATGTTATTATATAATACGCATACAATAGGCTATTTATAGCAGTGGTTCTTAAAATCTGGAAACGAATGGCCACCATATAAGGTAATAAGTTTTCCACTAATTAATAATCGTAAGGTCTCGGTAGAAAAGTTTTAGAATCAAATGATAAATAAAGTTATGAATGTTACAAGGGCGTTTCTGAGATAGGAGTCTGATAGGATTAAGGATTGAACACAATTACCCCCCCCCCTCCCCTGATTAAATTAAAAGGACAATGAAAGTTTTAACAAATATAAATACAGCATAGTTTTGTTTACGTAAAAATAATATAATTTTATTTGAAAAGAATGTTTAGCAATATATTTACTTGAGATATTACCAATTTAATTAATTTTTTTAATTAATTTTGTTTACAAATCAATATTCTTTAATAGTGTTTAACTAGCTATTACTATGTTTCCTAAACAATATATGAACATATATTTTAAGCGCATAGTTTTTATGACAGACAATACATATACATTCTAAAATTCTAAAGTTATAGGAAAGGAGCATATATGGTTACAGAGTTCCAAGAATGATGCAATAGGTGGATTAACGTCGTCTGAAGCCCAGAGCTCAGAAAACTATATAGCGCCTTTTAAAAAAAACGACAGGAAAATATTAAAAAAGAGTAAATTTGGTGTTCTGTTGGGCCCCCTCTTAAAGACAATCTCAGGCCGAACCCTAGTGTTGTTTTCGTCGACAAAAACTAAAACCTTCGTTAACGGAAATGTTGACTTTTCGTCAACGAGAACTAAAACTAAAACTAAAACTAGCAGCAAGACTAAAACTAGACGAAAACTAAAGCTGGTAGACAAAAGACTGAATAAAAACTGAAACTAAAAATCCCCAACAAAATAAAAACTAAAATCCCCATTTATCGTTCTTTTCCGGTACTGCGGTCTGCGGGCGAACCATCTATTCTACGAAATTATTATGACCTAGGTCTAATTTCTTTGATGATCGCGCATGCGCATCAACTGGGCGATAATATAAGCAGGGTTGTTAACAATACTCTAATACAATACCAATACAAATACTCAAGTAAAAATGTATTGCCAAAATCGATACCGATACAATACCAATATTTTTGAGAGCAACAAAATGTTTTTATTTAAAATATAATGAGTGCAAGTTTCTCAAGTTTTTAAAAAATGTATTACAGAAAAAACGAAATAAAAACTGAAACTAAAATAGGACCTGGGACTAAAACAACACTACCGAACCCCTCCCCCTCCCCTTTGCTGTTAGGTCATTTCGACCATGATAGTAAATAGGATGCGTGAATGAAAACCATGATAGTAAAGAGGATGCGTGAATGAAAACTGTGGCCGTTGTCCACTGGTCAGTTGAGAAACCACGTGATCATGACGTCATTCACGACCGCCTTCTTGCCCGCCGTGAAGACGTTGTAGGCGATCACCTCCATGTAGCCGTCTGACGTCACCAGGACGTACTCGTAGCTGCACTGGGTGTTGAGCGTCACTTGGGGCAGAGTCTGTGGGTCGGTGGTCCACGTGACGATCCCTTCTGTGCTGACCTGGAAGAAAAATATTTTTTTTTCTTAAAATGACGTCATAACAAAGAGATAATCACTGATATCAGGACCAGTTTTATGACAGACTACTCAGTTGGTAGCCTCCCCCTCCCCTACGACTACGTCTTACAAAAAGATGAAATACACGTAGTCATTTAGAATGTAGGCCCCTAAATACTTACTTATAGGGCGTTGTAGGCCCCTAAATACTTATAGGGCGTTGTAGGCCCCTAAATACTTATAGGGCGTTGTAGGCCCCTAAATACTTATAGGGCGTTGTAGGCCCCTAAATACTTATAGGGCGAAGCTGAGACTACTGGGCTAAAACGGAAGTGGCGTTGGAAGGGTAGCGCAAGGGGGCATAATTAGGAAGGGTAGCGCAAGGGGGCATAACTAGGAAGGGTAGCGCAAGGGGGCATAACTAGGAAGGGCGCTGAAATATTGTTTTGAATTTTGTTTGTGTACTATTTAGATCTGTGGGAGGGGGGGGTCAAAAACATTAAATTCAGACAGGGCGCCATAATATCTATCTACGGCTCTGTAAAAAAACGGGCTTGTTTTAAAGTGACCTTTTTCTATCACACACCATTAAACAATAACATACTGCAAATAGCCATGGAAGATCCAAGCGAACCCCCCCCCCTCACGTGACGACTGCAAATAACTATTTGAAATTATTGAAACTTGATGACCAGGACCACAGCCTCTTTGACTGGACAACGGCCTCATTGACTGGACAATGACCTCATTGACTGGACACCGGCCTCATTGACTGGACACCGGCCTCATTGACTGGACACCGGCCTCATTGACTGGACAACGGCCTCATTGACTGGACAACGGCCTCATTGACTGGACACCGGCCTCATTGTCTGGACAACGGCCTCATTGACTAGACAATGGCCTCATTGACTGGTCACCGGCCTCATTGACTGGACAACGGCCTCATTGACTGGACAACGGTCTCATTGACTGGACAACGGCCTCATTGACTGGACAACGGCCTCGTTGACTGGACAACGGTCTCATTGACTGGACAACGGCCTCATAGACTGGACAACGGCCTCGTTGACTGGACAACGGTCTCATTAACTGGACAACGGCCATATAGACTGGACAACGGCCTCATTGACTGGATAACGGCCTCATTGACTGGACAACGGCCTCATTGACTGGACAATGGTCTCATTGACTGGACAACGGCCTCATTGACTGGATAACGGCCTCATAGACTGGACACCAGCCTCATTGACTGGACACCGGCCTGATTGACTGGACAACGGTCTCATTGACTGGACAACGGCCTCATAGACTGGACAACGGCCTCATTGACTGGACAACGGCCTCATTGACTGGATAACGGCCTCATAGACTGGACACCGGCCTCATTGACTGGACAACGGCCTCATTGACTGGATAACGGCCTCATTGACTGGACAACGGCCTCGTTGACTGGACAACGGTCTCATTGACTGGACAACGGCCTCATAGACTGGACAACGGCCTTGTTGACTGGGCAACGGCCTCATTGACTGGACAACGGTCTCATTGACTGGACAACGGCCATATAGACTGGACAACGGCCTCATTGACTGGATAACGGCCTCATTGACTGGACAACGGCCTCATTGACTGGACAATGGTCTCATTGACTGGACAACGGCCTCATTGACTGGACAACGGCCTCATAGACTGGACAACGGCCTCGTAGACTGGACAACGGCCTCATTGACTGGACAACGGTCTCATTGACTGGACAACGGCCATATAGACTGGACAACGGCCTCATTGACTGGATAACGGCCTCATTGACTGGACAACGGCCTCATTGACTGGACAACGGCCTCATTGACTGGACAACGGCCTCATTGACTGGATAACGGCCTCATAGACTGGATAACGGCCTCATAGACTGGACACCAGCCTCATTGACTGGACACCGGCCTGATTGACTGGACAACGGCCTCATTGACTGGATAACGGCCTCATTGTCTGGACAACGGCCTCATTGACTGGACAACGGCCTCATAGACTGGACAACGGTCTCATTGACTGGACAACGGCCTCATAGACTGGACAACGGCCTCGTTGACTGGATAACGGCCTCATTGACTGGACAACGGCCTCATTGACTGGACAACGGTCTCATTGACTGGACAACGGCCTCATTGACTGGACAACGGTCTCATTGACTGGATAACGGCCTCATTGACTGGACACCGGCCTCATTGACTGGACAACGGCCTCATTGACTGGACAACGGCCTCATAGACTGGACAACGGCCTCGTTGACTGGACAACGACCTCATTGACTGGACACCGGCCTCATTGACTGGACAACGGCCTCATTGACTAGACAATGGCCTCATTGACTGGACACCAAACTCATTTACTGGACAACGGCCTCATTGACTAGACAACGGCCTCATTGACTGGACACCAAACTCATTTACTGGACAACGTCCTCATTGACTGGACAACGGCCTAATTGACTGGACAACGCCCCTCTCTCCCTTCCTCCCCCCCCCCACACACACAAAGTGATGATGATGTATTTTTAAGACCTTCTGACTAACCTGTCCTGCAGGGGTCACTGCGCTTGTCTGGGTTTCCATGTACCTGGACTTGGATTCCAGCGTCCACTTGATCCACAGCCTGACGTCCATGCCACCCAACACACCGTGTGACAGAAGAGCGACAGACCCACCGGCAGAGCTGTGATGACGGATACAGGGGGTAAACAAAAGGTTTGATGTGGGTCAGGCTAGTCTGGTTTAAAACACTTCTTACGCACTCTTGTCCCATAAAGTCGATTAGAAAAAAACAGCCTTACAATATGTACAGCTTTGAAGAGTTCCAAAAATTAAAACTTTATCATTACAAAGCGTATATTTGTTACAGAAAAAAATAGGTTCATCTGTAAGACATTTTTTTTTTAACTTTTAGAACACTGACCTTTGGTCATTAAGACAAAAAAATCAGCAGGACTAACCACAGAATATGACGCTAACAAAACATTGAGACTTGAGATAAGGAAAACTAAAAGGGGCAGTTACTCATGCCACTTGGCTGAACTGTGTAGCGAAATGTTACATACCGTGAATATTTGACATGATTTTTTTTTTCGATTTCCCATTCAATGAGTGAACTAACATATTGAATATATTACTTAATGATGTCTCGAATTTATTTATAAAAGCACTTTTCCCTAACGATATATATATATATATATATATATATATATATATATATATATATATATAGTAATGAACAAACCTGCCGTTAGAAAATACTGAGTACGCCATTGTCCACGTTTTGGTGTCCACAAACCACCTGAGGCTGGAAGTGACCCTTGTGGTTGTATTCTTCACCGTCTCTCCTTCCAGAACGTAGACACACGCCTGATACTGACCGCTGGAGTCAACGATTGCCCTCACACCGTAGGTCATTGTGTCCAGCAGCTCCACCCCTGTCTTGGTCATGTGGTGCTCCAGGAAGAAGTGCAGGCTATCCTGGTCCATCTGGATGACCTCGATGACCGAGTAGTAGACGTTGTCGAAGTACACCCGGACGCCGTGACCCCTCTGTAGGTAGCTAGCCAGTTTTTTTACTTGAAGCTGGCCATATTGGTCTGTGGAGAGAGCCATCCAGCACATGCTAAGCGAAATGTTTACGGAAGTGGGAGAGTCTTTGAAAGATATCGATCCCTGACCAATTTTGATATAGGCCACATCGACGCGGCTGCCGTAAATCATTTTGAAGTTACACCACTCCGGCGGGGCCGTGAAGTGGCCGTCGACATACGTCATCTTGTAGACGTCGGACATTTGAAGCACGATGCTCTGGTTGTCGTACAATGTCGCTGTCGTCTGCTCGTAAATGTCGAAACCTTCGGCTAGGGCCGACCTCACCAGCTCGCAGTCAGCGGGTTTTCCCGGAACCTCGAGCTGGAATATGGGGTCCCTGACGATGAAGTCGAAACCGGCCGAGCCCGTCGACGTCAACACGCTCCCTCTAGCAAAGTTAAAGGTCAAGGTCTGATAGCTGCCGGAGGCCATGAAGTGTAAGAACCGTCGTCTGGGTGAGGCAGCCGTCGTGTTCCAGCTAGTTTTTTCCAAGAACAGATGCGACTGGACGTTAAACGCCTCGCTCGGGGAGCTCCTGGATAGTGCCGCCCTGAATACCACCGTGGCGTCGAGTAGGGTGTTCTTGTACTTCAGCTTGGATCGGTCCAGATCTTTGTTTTTGAACAGGGGAGGGCTAGATGAGGATGGCGAAGAGAAGACAGTCCTCCACTGTCCGTTGCAGTATCCTGGATTGACGTATTCACATCTCTCACCTGGGGAGAAGTAATCGTACAGATTTCCATCTTAATTGGAACTTAAAATAACGTAAGTTTTTAGGGAGCTATGTATATAAAAAGTTAAAATGAAAGAAACAAATTGGGGATTTTTTTTGTATTAGCCAGTGATTGGTTCAGAACTGTCAAAACGAAAAATAATAAACAACGGTTTTTTTTAAGTGATAAAAATATCACTTATTTCATAAAAATATCACTTATTTCATAAAAATATCACTTATTTCATAAAAATATCACTTATTTCATAAAAATATCACTTTTTTCATAAAAATTGTCCGGACTGCTAAATTCCTTATACAGTAAGGAACGAAGTTAAATAAAAATTCAGTTATTTCCCCTTAAAAATTGGTGTAAATGTCCTTCGCTTTAGGGGATGGATGGTCGTGCGGTAAAGCGCTCGACTGTAGACCTGAGGGTACCTGGTTCGATCTCCAGTGAGGACCTAAGAAATTTTCCAGGTCATGGCTTAAGTCCCCGCTATATCTCCCGTTGTGCCTCCATGGCCATAGCCCTATCGTCTATGGTGGGGATGAGAGAAGGACACCATAAAAGCCGTCCCATTGGTAGTTTATAGGATCTAGGAGATCTCATCTCATCCTTACATTGACTTCACACACACACACTTAAAAGGGGCACCCAATTTTTTGTTCAGTTCATTTTAAATTGCAATGTAGCACATGTAGCTAACTACAAAGCTTTACCTCAAATAGCATTATTTAAAATATTGCACGCCAAAGTAAAGCAAGGATCTAATAATGTGGTAGCGATTTTGGGTTCTGCGTTAAATCGAAAGTAAAGTATTAATATAACAGTATTCCAGTTTAAAATATAATCATGAAAAAATCGGATCTGCCCGAAACCAAAAAATAACCTAGCCTACCGATCAAGCCTAAGGGCATATAACTCTATGCAAAGGTTTTGCAGGGTACAGCTAGTTAATATTAATTGTGTTTTGAATACGTATTACAGCTTGGGCCAAGAAGAGATAAAGCTTTGACTTACCGCAAAATTCAGGGCTACAAATGCAAATTTCATCCTGCAGTATTCCACCGTTGAGGCACGGGTTGAAATATATTATGGAGCATTTTACAGAGTCAGTAAAGTCCTGGCTGCTACCCCCATTAGACCCGCTCAGTTGCAGTAGCGCACACGATTTAGATCCGTTGGCGAATGTCTGATAGACCGCGAGCTCACAATGTAATTCTGTTGCGCATAGTCTTGCGCAATGAATGTGACTAACTACCAGTAGAGGATCTTGCAGTTGAGCAGTGCTAGCAACGAGCTGAGTTGTACAGCTTTTTATCTCTGCTTGGTAGCCGTTCATTGGATTCTTTATCTTAAATCCTGAATCCGAAAACGTGAATTGGAAAAAGAGGGAGATAACGAAAGATAAAAATGAAACTTCAAAGTGAATATTCATCTTCAAGATTGTGCGTCTGTCAGCTGAGAAATCGTGTAATCAGTTGAGAGCACTATCAGGATAAGTCCGATTCAATCAAATTTTATGTAACGAATGAAGATCTTGATTACAGCATTGTGAATTTCATAGATTATTGTCAAAATATACAAAGGAACCGTTGAATCTTTTGTAATATTTTGATTACCTGTCTCTTAAATTATCTGAATTATTTTTTATTTTTATTTTGAAAAATTGCAATTCTAAATGGACCATTAACTTATCAATGATTTCAAATCACCCCCAACACTTTATTCAATTATAAAAAAGAGAAATCAAAGACAGGCATCATTTGTGCTTCATCTTCTTATAAACTACGCTATATTGCCTATGTGGCTCTTTTGTTTTTACAGGAAAAGATTACCAAGAACAACATCTCATTTCCAGAATCGATTCTTTTATAACAACACTATCTCTTAATCATGAACAGATCAGCAACGCATCACGCTTCAGAAACATATTATGGAAATCAGACAGTGAAGTACTTGTTTAGTTCTTTGATCTATTAATGATAATCGATTACGCATGCGTCGCCGAAAATGAAAAATTTTGTTTGACGTCATCAAACAAACATGGTGTAAATTCGTTCTTTTCTATTTATCCTTTTAGTCTCTCGGTAACATGAGCTAATTGGATACTTTTTGTTTACCTATTTACCATGGCTTCCATTTTTTGTTCATTGTCAAAAAAAAACATAACATGAACATTCAATATTAAGGAAATTTAATATTTGATTTCATACTTGTGCTAGTTGTTTTCTTTATTCCAAAACATCATTGGCAGACAACATACACTTGCAGTTTTGAGATTTCTGTGCATGTCTTTAATTATTTGTCTGTATGTGTGAGGTAGAGATATATATAGAGAGAGAAAGGGAGGAAGAGAGAGAGAAATTTAAGGAGAGAGAAAGAGAGAGGAGAGAGAGATATGAAGAGAGAGAGAGCAAGAGAGAGAGAGAGAGAGAGAGAAAGAGAGACTTGAGAGAGAGAGAGAGAGAGGAGAAGAGAGAGAGAGAGAGAGAGAGAGAGAGAGAGAGAGAAGAGAGAGAGAGAGAGAGAGAGAGAGAGAAAGAGACAGAAAGAGAGACTTGAGAGATAGAGAGCAAGAGAGAGAGAGAGAGAAAGAGAGAGGAGAGAGAGATAGGAAGAGAGAGAGAGCAAGAGAGAGAGAGAGAGAGAGAGAGAGAGAGAGAGAGAGAGATTCAAAATAAAGTAGCGGTGAATTGACTTGAATTCTAAAAAAAAAAATAATAATCAAATTTCGAGACAGAAAGACTTTCATACATTTATCAGAAAGACAGATAGTCAGATGTACAGAAAGACTGACAGATAGTTAGATGACAGATAGATAGATGATAGATTAGAAAGATAGATAGATACTACAGTTTGACATCTCTAATATGCATTTCAACATGCATGTAAATATAACTGGTTGTAACAATTTTACATCACAGCAAAATGAGTAAAGGTGATTGGTAGATAGAACACAACATTACAGATTTGATAATTATTACTTCACGAATTTGAGGTCCGCTGAATACACCCGCACTTATCTTCGCTGATGTAAGAGTGGTCTTGAACTTCTCTTGAAGATACGAAAAGTCTCCCCGAATCCCTGTCCAGAGCGTTCACAAAATGTGTGAACAGTCCAAGCTTTAGTACACAATCAGTCTAAATAAAAAAATAAAAATATAACATGTAAAGGTAAAGCACACAGCAAGGCAAGTGTACAACATTATTAAGCAATTATAACAGCTAGCTACAACATGCTATTTTACCAAAAATGTAAAAATCATACAACTCAAGAACCTGACGTGTTAGAAAAATTCTGATTACACCACTGTAATCAGCGTGTAAGAATTAGTCAGACTGATAGTTAGTTTTTTTCAGGTAGCAGACGGAAAAAAAATTTCTTACCTAGTGTAATTAGTTACAACATGCAATTTTACCAAAAATTAAGTCATGTAACTTAAGAACCTGACGTGCTAGAAAAATTCTGATTACACCACTGTAATCAGCGTGTTATAATTAGTCGGACTGATATGTTTTTTTCTCAGGTAGCAGACCGAAAATATTTTTGTTCTTAGTGTAATCATTAATGGGTACAATATCATTGACATCCGACATCAGTTAGACACAAGACAACTTACATCTGACAAACCATGGGGATTCGAAATCAGATTACATCTGACAACCTATCGGGACGACATCAGATTACATCTGACAACCTATCGGGACG
>JAGDYQ010000033.1:234435-331453 GCA_021962125.1 Bulinus truncatus
CTTAATATTTTTATTTGGTTTTATATTCTGTAAATAGTTTTATTATTAATAAGCCAATGAGTGAATAATTAAAAAAATGAATTGAGCGATACAGTTTTTCAAAATGTTTTTCTCAATGTATCCTATCAGATAACTTTTGAGATGTTGAAGGAACACCTACCTCGCTATGGTGAGTCATATTTAAAAAGAAAGAAATCTAAAACAATGTTAGTTATTCTTCGGCAGCTGCTGGACTCTTGAGATACTGTTTCATCTTCCTTAAATTTTACTTGGACATTTGTAATATAGTGGGTTTTGGGCCCCCCCGCCCAGTAACTGGCTTTATAATTATGTCTTAAAAGTCTCCCCCCCCCCCACCACCACATCAAGTGGAGTTATTACTTTACTGTTAAGCTCAGACAGAAAGAGTCACATTTAATTAGAATTAAGAATTAGTTAAACTAAAAAGGAGCATTTATTATTTACTAGCTGAACCCTACAAAACCTTTGCATAGAGTTATCCCATCGTTCAACTTTGAGGTCTTTTTATTTTTAAGCTATGAGAAGTAAAAAAAACAAAACATTTATGGAATTGAGCCACAGGCAAGAGGCCAATAATATGTAAACAGTATTCTTACTTTTTGATCTACAGTAGACAGATGGAAAATACTTATATAGATCCTTGTGCTAATAGTTTTTGTTGGGTTTTTTTTTTTTTGACATTAAGACATGCAATAATTATTTACATTTTTTATGCTCTTTCCAGGTTCTCTCACTATCTTGTATGTACTTTTGTTTTTTAAAATGTCAGATTGCACTTAAAAGTTGTTTGGATTTCACTCAGTAGTTTTCACTGTTATGTGTGTGAAAATGTTGTAAATAAGCTGCATTGGTTATAGAATAACTGTCAGTGAAGCACGTTTGTTTCATTAACATTAGGCTTCATTAAAATAGGATATATTGTCTGCAGCTCATTTAAAGTATAGCCCCCATGTTTTGTGGAAATTTTCTGCTTTACATTGTTTAATAGAAGTAAATATCTAGCAAATATCTGTTGTGCTTTTGAAATCTGTTTAAGTTTTTAATATTGTTTAGCTTGAAGACATGTTTATTTGACAGAAGCTTTTTATTTCAAATTTAACTCCAACTTTTAAAGAAAAAAATTTTTAAGTACATTTATTGGATACAATGGATTCTTACTGTGAACACTATGGTTTTTTTGTTTGAAATATGTCACATCCAGGATGAACCTGTCATTTATAAACTTGTCTAATTTTTTCATGTGTTTAATTTTTTGTTCAAAATGTTTCTCATTGGTAATGCATTTCTTAGATTCTCTAAAAAAAAACTTCTTGCAAGTCAAGATAGACCATATATAGAAAAAGCAAGTCTTCATGTCTTTTATTTTATTTTTTCAATTATATAAAATTATTAGAAAAGTTTGGTACATGTAGTAATTCAGATTTATCTTTAGCAAAGCTCAAGGGCCATAAAATTTTTAAAAACTTTGTTTATGTGAATGGGCCTGATTTTTTTGCTTTTTGTTTACATCATCAAGTATTAAAAAAATAATATTTATATAAATTGGTTTGTCATATTAAGTTGTCTTATGTAATTCCAATGAAAAGAGAATATAGAAGTTCATAGATATTTTAAGATGAAAATTTATTTTCAATTTTTCACTTAGCACTTGAAATTGTATCCAGCGCAAATGAGGAGATGATACATTTATACACAGAATCTACTCATTTTTATTCTTTACTTTCTTCAAATGTGAATTTATATTTATACTTCTACAGAGCAGTGGTTTACTGAAGATTCAGTCAAGCGGAGGCGAAAATCAGAGCAGAATGATGACTCAGTAGTAATGGTGCTAGGTAAGTGAGATAGTTACCCAGTCTTTAATAAATTAAAATATTGATTGAGAACACAATCAGCTAATAGATCAAGCTAAAGATTTATTTTAGAGAATCATTTACAAAATCTCTAGGTGCTGGCCGTTCATTTACTTTTTCATAAAAGGAAGTTTTTTAAGAAACTTTTTTTCTTTCTAACATTCATGTTAATTGTCACATGCAATGTTCCAGGAATCGATTGAACTTATTGTTCAATATTTTATATTGCAGATGAAATTAGAGGATCCAGTCAGAAAAAGCAGGCTTGTGCATTTTGCGAGAAGGAAAACTCTGCAGTGCGTGGTCTGTCTTGCTGTAAAACAGTTTGCTGCGCGGACTGCCCATATACTAGAAAATTGTGTCTTTGTGGAATGCCTATTGACCAGTCCACTCAGGGACCCGTTTAAAAACATTCCTGACGTTCTTTTTGCTCCGATATGTTTTTATGATATAATTTTATAGTTATCATGATACATTTAAAAAAAATTGTATCTTATCATTAAAGTCCCTGTTAGGAAGAGAGATGTACTTCCCCTGGGTCATATGAACTCCTAATGGGACAATTGTTGACCTGTTGGCTCATGTCTTGATTAAAGTGTCTGTGAAGTTGACCGCTTCCATTGCCTGGAGTGCATCAGCTCATTGACTGGACTAGCTGGAATTGGCACCAGTAACTTACTTCATGCAATTCTGGCCTAGGGCATGCAGCTTAGGCTCACGTCTAAAGCAAACACCCAGTCACCGGCTCTGGCCTTATTGTGACTCCACCTTTCACGGTAACAAACACCATTGTTTTTTTTTTTTGTCATGCTCGAATTTTGTCATTGTGCTGAGTCATTATCTAAGACTCGACAAAACACAGCTCAGCCAGTCATCATCTGCAATCATTTCCAGATGGGCCTTGAATAAATAATCTCCTAGTGTTAAACTATTTTAATACGGTTTTATTGGAAAAAATATAGAATATGTAATTACATACATATAGAAATGTTCTGATGACTTTAAATTTGTACACATTAATGTTGTGGCTCTTGCAATGTATACACATACACCCCGGTAAAAGTTGGCCAAAGTCCCACAAGTCCCCCCCCCAGCTTTAAATGGGTGTACCTGACCATGGGCGCAACCGATGTACAGGTGGTGCGGGTCCGGACCCTACCAAAAGTCAAGCCACTGGTATTCGACCCTACCAAAAGTCAAGCCACTGGTATTCGACCCTACCAAAATTTGGGGGGCAGGCATACCAATTTTCATCTTGTCTAATATTTTGGACCCTACCAACTACAACATACTGGTTGTGCCCCTGTACCTGACTTAAGTTGGGGAAGTAAAGGCGGCTGGGCTAACCACATAATTTCTTTATATACAGAGGTTACAGAAACAGATTAGTTCTATAGTTCATCTGCCCCGATGGCCCTTTAGGGCTAAGGGAATTTTTGTTATACATATGTATTTGTATTAACATATTGCATTGTTAATTACATTTACTGTTATGAAAATAAAATGTTTGTTTTTTTAAATCCTTCACAGCTCGTTGTTTTAATTTTTTTAGATAAAAATGGTAACTTAAAAAAAAAACTTTAATTAGGGGGTGTAACTCTTTCACTTTTATTTGACAAACACATGAGCTAAGGCAGCAGTGGCCAAAGAGAATGTGCACTCACACATTACGTCAGAACACATTCGATTGGTTGGTTCAGGTGGCGTTGTTAAGTTGTAAACTGCGTTGCGGTTATTACATATGGCCCTGAATGTAAACCCTGCCCCCCCCCCCCCCCAATGTTAGAACATCTGAGGCATTTTCTGAGAAATAAATATCGGATTTTCCCAAAGTTACGGGTACTCTTAATGGTAAAGATGGCTGCTGTATGGATACTTTTTTAGATGTTGATTTTTTATTTTCAAAAAAGGTATGACCTAATTAAGATGATACAGTATTGTAGGAATTATAACAAACGCTGATATCAATAGATTTAAAAACGTCCTACATAATTCTAATCAAGTGTCAACAGTGAGCCCAATGTCAGTTTTTCTGGCTTCATTTGCATTCTTTTTGGTAGTTCTAGGCCTAAAATAGATTTTGACATCATTTACCCCCCCCCCTCCCGCAGTATTTATTGCAAGAGAACCATCGTTTTGTCTAGTACCTCCAGAGATTATGGCTTGGAATTTGTTTACTGTGTGATAAGGCCGGGCTTAGAAAAAGGAAAAAAAAATTCTCTACAGGGCCACACCTAGTGCTGACAAATCGAGATTTATATGAAACAATATAAATTAAAACAAAACAAAACAACTTTAAATCATTTTTTTTGTAAATCTAAAGACGGTATCAGACAACAACGTCTACGTAGAATACGTGTGAACAGATTTATCGTAATAGGAAGTTCACATTTAAAGTATCAAAGACTATGTGTTTTAAAGGAATATGGTTTTCATTTGACGGTATGAATGTATAGGGTTGAACACATTTTAACTTTATTTTTGTAAATTATTTTTATCAACAATCAACTCATCAAACCTATTTACCAATTTGACGACTTTATCTCTTGATCCACTTTGTAGCCTAATGTTAGCGCCGGGCCCAGCCACAGCATTTTCACATCTTATTTATATTTATACACCATTTTTTTTTTAAATTCTAAAATTGGAAATTAAATTAGTTCAGTATTACTTTATTCTTCACACATAATTGCATTATAAAATGTGTTTTTATTTTTTTTTATTACTTTTTATTATAATCAGTCGACAGATTCTATTTTATGTACAGCATTCCCTCATTTTCCGCGGTTAAACGGCTACAGAATTTACCGCGACTGGGGATAAATGAGGAATTAAAATAATCCAGTTTTATAAAAGAAATTAGAAAAGAACGCGAGTTGTTGAACGTTGTTGAACGCGTCTTGCTTTCTGAGACCTAAACGGGAATTCTACAAACGCGAGAAATCTATATATATATATATTTGAACCCGTCTTGCTTTCTGTGACGTATTCGGGAATTCTCGCAGGCCGTCGCCTCGCAAGGTTGTGCGAAGAAGAGAAATATATATATTTAGATAGGAAAATTCAAAATTTAATCAGCTTTGGTTTCAAAGTTGTAATGGCTTAAAATAGTTTCAAGGGAGTTAATTTATATACTACACTAGTGCACTTTATTCTACAATTCAACATTTATTATTTTGCTTAGCTCAATCCTATACTCTCATAACGTTAAATTAAAACCATCATCCTTTAAAACACAAAGCCCTTGATACTTTAAATGTTAATTTCCTATAATACGCTAAATCTGTGTAATACTTCCAAAAAGTTCTGTTAGTAAATTCAAAGCCTGAACACAGACAGAAACGGTCACATCACGAACACTATTTTAAAGAATGCAATATCATGATAAGACACGAAGATCTATAAAACTAATTTATTATATAGATATTATCCGTAACTATCAAACCGAATAATTTGTTATGTGTATACTTATAAATCGCTAAGTCAACATTCGCTTAGGGGCCGTCCATAAAGTACGGGGGGGGGTGTAAGAAAGTGTGACAGTTTGTGACGGGAGGGGGGGGGATGGAAGGGGGGGGGGTCAGGCCAAGTGTAACGTCACATTTTTTATATATTTTTTATTTTATTTCTAATTTAACTATTTATTTTTTTAGTATAACTTAATAGTTTTAAAAATAATTTTAAAAAATTTTGTGAAATACTTAAATTAGTTTTATGTCAAAATAGCATGAAATGCATATCTTTTCAATGTATTGTTCACAATTCCTCATGATTGTTAGGAGTTCATATTTCAACGTTTTACCTTCGAGATTATTTCGTCCTTTATCCCAATCAACCAAACAACTGATGCAAAGAAGCTTTATCATTTATCAACTAGGCACAGTAGGCACTGTAAATTACAGTTTGTTAACTTTTCGGCTCTTTGTCTTAGCAAAGTCACATATGACGTCCTCAAAAGTGTATTTAGATTTCAAATCGCAAAGATGTGCGGGTGTATTCTTGAAAAATATTAAAAATGAAGATGGGAGGGTCTACGACTTTGAAAGTGCATAGGGCCCACGATGACCTTAAAATGACCCTAAACTGATGGACTCAGAGCTTCAGAAAGAGCAGATGCCGATGCTTACAACCATGTGATCTTTATCGTCTATCTTTGCAGACCAGCTTACAATACATGATCGAATTTGCAAAGTGTGTCACTTATACTTTGCCTCACAAACAATGTTGAAGAAACATACAGGACAACACAGAGCTCGGGCGCAGGAGAATGTGCCAACCCAAATTTTTCCAGAATCAACTCAGATAAAACGCCTCCGTCCTTTGAGAATCGCTGCTAGAAGGCAAAGAGAACTCATGGCTAGACGAGGATGAAGTTGATCTGTCTGCAATTATTCTTCCAGAAAACGATGATGGTGAAAGATTTATGGCAGTTGTAACTATGGATGAACACTTCACTTCACCATGGAATGATGATGTCTAGTGAATATTTTTTAATTAAACATAATTCACAGGTCCACTATAAACATATTCTATATAGCACAAGAGCTGCTCACATAATTTGTCAATCTAGTCCTTTTTTCAGCCGCATTGTTTTGTTTCCATTTTTATTATTTAATCACTGGTTGAGGTCAAGTTTCGCTAATCTACTTCTTATCCTGTGTCAATAGAATGCATAATCGGAAGAGTATCTCAAAGTTCACCTCACCCATTGTAAATGAAAAGGTAGCAGATAAATGATGTTTATTATATAATTGTCAAGTCTAATTTTTGCAATTTTTTTTTTCCATTTCAATTGATTGAGTTACTGTTTCAAAGAATAACTGAGACAACTGTTGACAATTAGTTATTCTTCTATTAAAGTCATTTAATAATCTGATAGTTCTTTTAATACTTATATTTTAAGGCAGTTTAATAGTGAAGTGCGATTTAAGTTTTCGAATACATTTTAATTAGTTGTTAATTTTAAAAAAATTTTCGAAAGTGTGACGTACTTTAGGGGGGGGGGTCCCGAGATTTGTGACACTTTGTGACTGGTGGGGGGGGGGTAAACATAGCGTGACGTACTTTATGGACGGCCCCTATCATGATAAGACACAAAGATCTATAAAACTAATTTATTATATAGATATTTTCCGTAACTATCAAACCTAATAATTTGTTATGTGTATACTTATAAATCGCTAAGTCAACATTTTCTTAGAAGTATCAAAAGGCAATAATCACTAATTCATTACATATTAATAGATATTGTGCCGCTATGATGGTTTTTTATTTTTAAATGATGCCGTAATAAGATATTATCCTCATTTCTGTAATATTTTGATGAAATAAAACTTGCGGTTTTGAACACCCTTCGACTCATACTGTCTAATGTCGTAATCTTTTTACCCATGAGTGTATTCAAATGGGACAGACTCACGCAGAAGGCAAATTATAAATATAGTAGAGGTGTCTTGATTACGTCAGAAATCGGGAAAACCTATTATTATGCCTACGGAAATTTCAATTATTAAACAAGAGTAAGAAAAAAAAAATAAACCAGTTTAAAGTAGGTGCTCCGAAATTCTTGGTGTAAAATTCAGATGGCAAAAAATTCGCAAGTTTACTATTTCTCATGAATTTAACATGTTAAATAGTCCAATAATAACTAACTATATACGTGAATGCTTATAGAAAAGTTGAGCTTTACTATTCATGTTGATTTTTTCGAAATATTTTTCAATTACGAAACTAAATACAGTATACCAGGTTGGCCGCGCGTGTGGTCGCTGAATTTGTTTACGTTATAAAGAGCCGAAAAATATTTTAATAGCATTTTCTTCAATAGAAACTTGTGTAACATTGTGTATAGTTTAATAATGATTAATGCAGTGATGTCATCACAGCCCCGCCGCGGAGTGTATCTGTGTGGGGGGTGGGGGGGGTACCGACTTGTGTTATTTAATTCTCTTTAACATGAAATGATTGAAATCGAATTTGCGTCTTACAAAAGATTTAACGACCTTCCTCCCTATCAAACGTCGAGAACAAGAGAATTATTGAGTTATACAAGCCTGCCAGTACATATTAAAAAGATAATTTTCAAATTTTAAATTTAATACTAATTTAATAAAATTTAATAATAATAATTTAAAAGTTCATGAACAAATCATGAACCAATGCCTATATATATTTCAAGTCATTCAATCTTTACCTGCCTCGCCCCCCCCCCCGGGGTTCAACAAACTTTTTCACCCCCTCCCTCTATTTTGTAGTCGTTATAAAAGGTTCCCCCCCCCCCCCACCCCAACTCACTTTATCTATATCTTGATTAATTCACAATGGTGGGCTCTTGGTAGTATTTTAAATTTACTATATTATAAAAACTGGAATAATGCTCTCTCTCTCCGGCCTTATGAGTGACCACCTCATGGACGCCGGGGCAGAGGATGCGGAAACTGGGATAGGTCCTGTTTGACCCGGGACAACTGGGCACGGAAATGTACATGACTTTTTTTTTTAAAAAAAGCTTTAAATTGCAAATACCTTTATCCTAATATTTTTATACTAGATTTATAAAAAGCAGTGAAAAACACAAGAAAATTATTATTATGAATATTTAAAAAGATTTCATTGAAACTGCAGTATTTAATTTGACTGTTTTTATGTCAGTATTAGTTAGTATTTTTAGACCATTTTCGAAAAAAAATGCTCTATTGTCCCCGTTTTGTCTGTGTCTGTCTGTCCGTCATCACCCTAGATCTCAACAACCATAAGTCCTAGACCCATGATGTATATATCATTTTGTAGGTCTTGGCCTGCCAAGAAATGACTTTTTTTCATTTCGCGATCTGACCTCTCAGGGCCGTAAAAGGGGCCTTAGTACCGTTTTTTACTATATAAGCTATATTAATAAAGGAGCGCTATATCTCAGCAACTATAAGTCCTAGACCCATGATGTATATATCATTTTGTAGGTCTTGGCCTGCCATGTGTACATCACAAGTTCATTTCGCGATAGGACCTCTGAGGGCCGGGCTTCAGGGCTCCTAAGGGGCTTATATATTATATATACACCTTGTACGTTCAATAACCCGTTCATTTGGTGCGAAATACTGCAGCACGTAGTTTCACCAAGATTTATTAAGAAACTCATCAAATGAAATAGTAAGCTTGTGTTCTGAGTTTAATTGAAAGTATCAGAGCTATGCAACAATTGACGGAGTTTTCGGACGATTAAATGACTATAATTTAGAATGTTCTCAATTATGAAAATGCGCTAACACGTCCTGTGTCCAAAATGGAACAGGCTTAATTGCTTGTTTTCTTACATAACATTGTCAGCTAACATCTTTGTTGTTTGTATTAAATATCATAATACAGTTCAATGGTTTGCATGAATTTATATATTAATATATAAATCGATTTACTCCAATAGCATTTCCTTTTTAACAATAGTATGTATCTGGAATTACTGATATCTTCTAATATTATTACAGGTAATTTCTACAAAAAGTTCTAGCCAGCAATTGTTATTTGACATTAACCCCAGAAGTCTTAAGACTAAAAAAAATAAACAATTGATTGTGAGTGGCAGGGAGGCCCCTCACAATTTAGACCTTCTAGTTCTCCCTCCCATTGATTGTGAGTGGCAGGGAGGTGTAAAGAGAATCAACACAAGAATGTATGGCCCTCTCATGATAACCGCTGCAAGGTCTCAGAGAGAACACAGTGGCAGGACAGGCTGTCGACCCGGTCACGCTACAGCAGGCAGAGCCGAGCGAGGCCTTCCAATGGCATGGTGGCTCAATGCACGCCCTGCCACCGATAAACACTGGTATCTTTACAGACGGGCGAAGAAAGCCAGGAAACTGAACATAACTGCTGCTGAAGTTGTCGACTTGGGTGAGTACTGCGAAACAGATATCAAACGTGTTCATTTGACCAGTGCAGGTCCAGTCGTTCTTACTGGATCGACTAACTAGGCGTCTGCTTAGCTCCCCCCTCCCCCTTCCCCCATCCCCCCTCCCCCATATATATATATATATATATATGATTTTACTATTACTGCTGTATTTAGAAGGTTGGGGGGGGGGGGGAGAGAGAAGAGATAGGTAAAGATTTCAGAAATATTTGAGGACTCCAGGCAAATTGCTTGACTAAACCCTCTCAGCAACTGATTGAATAGAAATCAATACTGAAACCTGGTTAATTTAAGCTACTTTTAACACAATTGGTAAAGTGTCAGTAGAGATTTTATAACAGTGGTTCCCAACTTTTCTAAAGGCGTTGAATTGTACACTTTAATCCCTCTATCCCCCCCACACACACACTTTTCCCCCACCCTCGCGAAAAATGCACAATACATTTATATTTATCTTAAAGCACGAATGGCAGATGTTGTTGTTGTAGATAATTGCGTTGTGTTTAAGAAAAATTGTTCATGTTTGTTAAAGCTACATTACTGAAAGAAAAAAAAATCACATTTGTTCATCCCCAGCAAATTGTGTAGGCTTATATTTGAACGGTATCACTGAATGTCAGTGTACCGCCGTTCACGAGTTGGGAACCACGACATTTCCCTATTAAGCTTATCATAAAAAAAAATTATTATTATTTCTCTAATTGAGTTGCCACTAAACGTTGCTTATGCATTGCACAGCCTTGCGGTCACCTAGCTCGTACAGGGGGGATGACCCTATAAATTGGATTGGTGAAAATGAGCCGGCGAGACAAGTTGCAAGATTGGCTCAAGAGAATGGAAGGCGATCGTCCAATACCTATTCTAGACGGAAAGTTGTAAGGGTAAGTTGTTTTTTTTTCAAAGGCTTTTATTTTACTTACTTTGTCTGGATGTAGACGGACGTTGTTTGTTTGTTTTGTGGAGAGTGGGGGGGGGGGGGAGAACAAAAGCTTAAACATAAAAAGGTAGCAAGCATATCATGATCAGTTTTTTCAAAGCTACCATCGGATTTCTCCCCACTTTGTGTATTAAATAAAGTATGCTTTTAGTTAGCTCTCTTTACAAAGCTTAATTTTAGAACGAAATAAAATGTAACATGCCTTAATGCAGTATTCATTTGTTATCATTTATTGATTTTATACTTGTTCATATCTCTTTATATTCTAGGAAATTCAGCAAGTGTTCTTCCATCAAGCTGGTAACCAACGACTGTTGGTGCGAATTCGGGTTTATAATAATTTTCCAAAAAGAAATGCCGAAGTATCTAAAATTGTAATGAAGAATGAGTCATATAAAGGTGATACATCCTGTAAGGCACTTGAGGACGAGAGAATGAGGGTAGCTACATTTCCTGTCTATACAGATCAGCCGTGGAATGAAGATCATTCAGCCTTACTGTTAGCTCAAGTTGGATTCGCGAACAACTTCTGTCGTGTAGGGAAGAAAAAATGGAAGTCGTCGGACGATATTAGTGCAGTCCACAAGGAACTGTCCCGACGCTGCCCAATGGTGACAAAAAGGTCTTGCTCGAATATCCCATTCGAAACTGAGATTTCCACAGAGAGACCTCGCAATATACGATATGGGCCTATTCGCAACAGAATTGAATCATTCCAAACATGGCCGAATAACAGCCTAGTGAATCCTCAAGATCTTGCAGCTAATGGATTCTATTACAAAGGTAAAGAAAAACATTAAAAAAAAAATAGTATAGATAAGTTTCCCAGATGTTACTGTTTGTATGTAGAAAACCACGATGCGCTGGTCATAGATTAAATAAAATTGTATTAATTGGTGGATTAATAGAATGAATAGCAATAATCTGACTGGCGCGAAAATTAAATTGATTGAAGTGTTTCTTTTCGGTTAAATTTTTTTTTGTATATTTGTTTAACGATAGTATTTTGAACACGTGATATATTCATGGCTGTCTTTCGCGTATATTTTGTTTAATGGTAGAATTTTGAACACATGATATATTCATGGCTGTCATTCGCTTATATTTTGTTTAATGGTAGTATTTTGAACACATGATATATTCATGGCTGTCTTTCGCTTATATTTTGTTTAATGTTAGTATTTTGAACACATGATATATTCATGACTGCCTTCCGCTTATATTTTATTGTCCATTTCAAAACTCCAGGTGTGGCCGACACTGTCCACTGTTTCTGCTGTGGCGGGGGAGTAGGCCAGTGGGGAGACCACGATGACGTCCGAGTGGAGCACGCCAAACATTTCCCATCATGCTCCTTCATGCTTGAAATAGTGGGACTAATGTTTGTTAACGCTGTATCGGAACTGAAGAAAACATCTAACCAGGTATAAGTTAATGCTATCACTATTATAACGGTCTTACATTCCTATAATTTTTTTTTATTCTCATTGTTACGCCATAGATTTCTCCCCACCCACCGTCTTCCCCAACCCTCGAGAACTTCCGACGGATAGACAAACTAGGCGCCATCCTTTACGGCTTTACCCCCCTCCCCCCCCCATGGAAAATCGGCCCCTTCCAGTATTCGCTCCTATTAGATTAGATCTCCCCCTCCACTGAAAATTGTCTAGGAGATGAATGACACTAAGTATTCCCCAGAGTTTTGTCTTAGAGATGAATGACACTAAATATTCCTCCATCCCAGAGGCGTAAATAATGGGTGCGGTGCAGGGGTAGCCCGCAACAGGCGACATTTTATTTGCTGCCGGTTTGGGGGAAGTGGGACGTCAGTTTGTTTGTTCAATGCCGTGATGCCTCTGAACACGAACTTAACCAGTATAAAAATGTTCGAACTCCAAATCTTTCTGGTTTCAAGTCATTTTTTTTTCTTTTATAGTTGATATACGATGAATGCATTCCCACAAAAAAAAAACACAATTTTTCCTAAAAAAAAATATTGCTGCGGCCAAGTCGTACTCAGGTACAGCAGTCAATCTTCCCATTTTGTTATAAGGGCCCCATATTTCCTCTGCCCCTGGGAAATGTCATCAGTCCGCCCCTGTACACCGCTATCATACAGAGAAACGGGTCCCAGGCCCCACATTTCCGAGAGCTGTCAGGATAAACTATTGTGTATAGCCTCGCTTATATTTGAAGTTTTTTTCGTTATTTTCACTGACCCCCCCCCGCCCCCCAAACACCCTTAAGTCCTTACTATCCCCCCACCCCCCCCGCCCAAACTCTCCTCAACACTAATAGATCCTTATCATTAAAGCGAGGGGGAGGGGGGGGGAGACGCATGCCCATTTATAAAACACGAGATTGCACATGTTTAATATAATGTCCTTACGTCAACGTCACAGATCACCCTGGTGATGGTGTTACTCAGCCTGCCACGCCCAGAAGTGATGGAGTTACTAGGTGAGTAGTTGAATTAGTGCGTCGCTGTAATGATGACATTTTTGTCTCTTAGATCCTACAAACCGCTAAGTTTGGCGCAGTTTTCACGGCCGCCCTTTCTTTCGTTTCCCCCCCCCCCCCCCGTGTTAGCGCGGATGGTGCAACGGACACCGCACCACACTTCTCCCAACAATGGAGGTCATGTTTTACCCATTAAATAAATCTGTGTGGACCTGGTGGATCCTTTCACCAGGACATGAAAGAATCCCAAGTCTCTCAGTGAGGATCGAACCCCCGGAAGTTCAAGTTGACAGTAGAGTGCCCAAAGTCACACGACAACCCTTCCCTAACCTCAAATAACTATGGAAGTTTCCGCCCAGGGCACACCAAAGCCCTAATAAAAGCTTTTATCTGACCTACAGAATCAGGTTATCGAGTGACACCATTGGACATTGAATATTACAGTTTGTGTGATAAGTTTTTTTTGTGATAAGCTTTCAATATAAGAGTGATATATTCTGTCTTGTTTGGAATCGTCCTTTTTCTGTTTAGGGCTAATTTTTATTGCTTCCAGAACGACTTTTTTCGTCAAAGAATGTGTGTCATTATCACCATGATCTGAGCCACAATAGTGGTGTCCGACCGTGCAGAAGTTCTCTTTGTATCGAGGGTGGTCCACACGACCCGGTGTATCCTGAATATCGCCACAGTGACGTGAGACAGATGACATTGAAAGTTGTGACGAAACACAACATTGCAATCGCTACAGCAGGATTCTACTGTAAGATATTATCTTAGTACATATCTACCAATATCTCTCTCTCTCTCTCTCTCTTTCTCTCTCTCTCTCTCTCTCTCTCTATATATATATATATATATATATATATATATATATATATATATATATATAAAACTATATATGTTTCTGTCGGTCTATCTATCTATCTATCTATCTATCTATATCTACCTATATATAATCTATGTAATTTATCTACCCATCTCTCTGAATATCTATGTATCTGCCTTTCTATTGAAATGTCGGTCTACCAAGTAATCAATCATTTAATCAGTCCGTGTATACATTATGTAAATACTGTTGACTAATTAACTTCTTTTTTTAAACTTCAGACTTGAAACTATCAGGACATAACGTCTGCTACCACTGTGGTGTTTGGCAGGACTTCGACACAAACGATGACTCACTGGACATATTGGCCAAACACGCCCGGTCATCTCCATGGTGTGGTCATCTTCGTGGGATGCTCGGTGATAGATTCATGGCTCTCCTTCAAGAAGCGAGTGATATATTTTCTTAAATCGCAATTAATGTCCTCAGTCGCTGGGGGGGGGGATATAACGTATGGGGAGGTAAGGCATCTTTAGTATCTGGGGAGGTGATATCTACAAATGGGGGATATATAGTATCTGGGGGAGGTAAGGGTATCTAGTATCTGGGGGAGGTGTGATATCTAGTAAATGGGGGATATATAGTATCTGGGGGGAGGTAAGGTATCTAGTATCTGGGGGAGGTGTGATATCTAGTAAATGGGGGATATATAGTATCTGGGGGAGGTAAGGTATCTAGTATCTGGGGGGAGGTAAGGTAGTTAGTATCTACGGGGGGAGGTAGGTATCTAGTATCTGGGGGAGGTAGGGTATACATAGTATCTGGGGGAGGTAAGGTATCTAGTATCTGGGGAGGTAAGGTATATAGTATCTGGGGGAGGTAGGGTATATAGTATCTGGGGGAGGTAAGGTATCTAGTATCTGGGGGAGGTAAGGTATATAGTATCTGGAGGAGGTAAGGTATCTAGTATCTGGGGGAGGTAAGGTATCTAGTATCTGGGGAGGTAAGGTATCTAGCATCTGGGGGAGGGTAAGGTATCTAGTATCTGGGGGGAGGTGGGTATCTAGTATCTGGGGAGGTAGGTATATGTATCTGGGGAGGTAAGGTATCTAGTATCTGGGGGAGGTAAGGTATATAGTATCTGGGGGAGGTAAGGTATCTAGTATCTGGGGGAGGTAAGATATCTAGTATCTGGGGGAGGTAAGGTATCTAGTATCTGGGGGAGGTAAGGTATATAGTATCTGGGGGAGGTGTGATATCTAGTAACTGGGAGGGATGTCTAGTATCTGAGGGGGGTAAGGTATCTAGTATCTGGGGGAGGTAAGGTATATAGTATCTGGGGAAGGTAAGGTATCTAGTATCTTGGGGAGGTGTGATATCTAGTAACTGGGGGGATGTCTAGTATCTGAGGGGGGTAAGGTAACTAGTATCTGGGGGAGGTAAGGTATATAGTATCTTGGGGAGGTCAGGTATCTAGTATCTGGGGGAGGTAAGGTATCTAGTATCTGAGGAAGGTAAGGTATCTAGTATCTTGGGGAGGTCAGGTATCTAGTATCTGGGGGAGGTGTGGTGTCTAGTATCTGGAGGAGGGGGGGACACAGATGAAGAAGGAGAAAGGGACAGAGAAAGAGGAAAATAGGGAAATATTAGATAGTGAGAGAGTGTCTTGGGTTAGATCTACAGTGAGAACCAAGAACATTTTTTTACCCCAAGTCTCCCCCATGGTGACTGCACTATCGGATATGGTGGTGGTGGTGTTTGGGAGGGGGGGCAAATAAACCGCCCCATTGTGGTTTTTAGGATCTAAGAGATAAACGTTTCATCCTTACAGGGACTTGACACAATTTAAGTACCCCAAAGATGGAGAAAGGCGGGGAGGGTAGAATAAATAATGATGAGATATAACAGTAATACAAAAAAAAAATAGAATCTAATTGTTAGCTCAGACTTGTTTTAAACATAACAAAACTCTTTTTGAAATGTTAGATGATTATTGATACATTGTAATAACCGATAAGTCTATGTCTGTTTTATGTGTTGCTGACATTCTTTGCCGAGTTTTTTTTTTTCTTTTACAGAAAAATTTCAGGTTCCTGTTGACATTTCTCAGAGACGTGGGTGAGTTGTTGTTTTGGTTTTTTCTGTTATACTTTGAATTTCTTTTGGTAATTTTTTTTGATCATTTTTTTTGGTCATTTTTTATTTATTTATTTATTTTTTTAAAATTTATCTTTTGTTATTTTGTTTCCTGACTGTTAAAGTCATTATAGTTTTAAATGTTTGTCGATTTTTTGTTTCCTATAACTAGAATCTAAATTTTTTTTTCTCTCTTTTTATTTGGACTTTTCGCAGACGACTATTGGAGAAAGATAGAGACTGAGGATACATCGGACGAAACTGAGACTGAAGATTTTTTGGGTTAGTATTTAAAAAAGTGAACACATTCAAAATGTTATCAATCTATCTGTCTGTCCCTTCCGTCTGTCTATTTTCATATTTTATCTTTCTCTGACTCCCGATATCCAGAATAAGCCAATGGAGGCCATAAGCGGTTTGTACCATTGACCCCATGCGTGGCTACCCCTGGTATTATGTATATATATATATATATATATATATATATATATATATATATACAGTGGATTCCGCTTAATTGGGACACCTCTTAGTTGGGACAGCCGCTTATTTGGGACAAATCTCAAAGAAACCAAACCAAGAAGCCAATAGTAAATTTGTATTTTTAATTGGGACAGCCGCTTAATTGGGACAAAAAGCCTCGGTCCCGATGTGTCCCAATTAAGCGGAATCGACTGTAAATATAACTTATTATTTTTATATATAACTTATTATTTTTATATATTACTTATTATTTTTATATATAACTTATTATTTTTATATATTAGTTATTATTTTTCTATATAACTTATTATTTTTATATATAACTTATTATTTTTATATATCACTCATTATTTTTATATATCACTTATTATTTTATATATTACTTATTATTTTTATATATCACTTATTATTTTTATATATTACTTATTATTTTTATATATTACTTATTATAAGTATATAATATAACACCAGATGCCCACATTGCTGAAAACAGATGTGATGTATGCGAAGGAGCCCCCGTAGTAGCTTATCTTCGATGCTGCGGCACAGTATTGTGTGATGTCTGTCTAGCCGCCAGGGGGGCCTGCAGATGCGGTCAACCCCAAAGTCAAGTCTACTTCATCTAGAGGAAAGAGAGAAAAAAAAAAGCCGATGTCAACATTTAGGAAGATCCGTGGGGATTTTTTTTTCGTGTGAGATACTTTCGTAAAATCTTCAACAGAGGCGTCACTATCGAATGGGGAAGGGGGGGGGTACAAAATGGCAGGCACCCCCCCCCACCACCACCTATTGCCACCACCAGATGGGTTACACCTGGGACGAAAACAAAATCATAAGAAAATGTTTTTATTTAATACGATATGTAATCCTCTGTCTTTGGTATCGTCGTCTTGTAGGCCAATAACGTTTTTGATAGATTATGTTTAGGATCTGATTACGTCTTAACTAATATTGATTGATTTTTTTGCTTATTTTTGTTTGTTTAGTTTTTAGAAAACTGTTAGGACGGTGTTTGTTTGTGTGTGTGTTCAATTTGTGACACTTTGTCCCAGGTGTGACCCACTTTTTGTGACGCCCCCCCTGATCTATACATATTTAGGTCACGTGAGTCATGCAGATGACTGAAAGTCTCGTTAGTGTTATGACATGTACATCGAATCACACTGTGTGTGATCAGCTGTGTGTCTGGCTGAGTCACGGGGAATCTATCTATTGGTCCAATAGACCTGCCAATGTAGAATCAAGGGAAATAAATCCTGACAATGTCAGCACCACTAGATTGATGACGTCATGGCAACTGACGTCATAAACAAACAACCCTATTTAAAGATCAATGTAATTGTTATGATTTTATATGTTGTTGTTTTATTTGTCAACATAAGATTTTTAAACAGCAAAAAAAAAATAATAATAATTATTATTCCATGACTGCAACCATTCCATCATCTTAATATTTATTTATGATTCAAATTACGATGACCAGATTTCTCTGAGGGGCCGGCCACATGTGACCCAAGATTATTGGGGAATGGGGAGGGACAACCTGGCACGTGATGGGTGGGTGACCCTTCCCCCTCCTAAATATATAAAAAAGGTCAAAGATTCATCAGAGAAGTGTATCAAGTACTTCATGGTGTTGGCGTACAGACAAGGCCGTGCCAATCAAATCAAACGTCTCAGTTTAAAGTAGTAAATTACAAAAAGTGATTTGTCAGTCATTCATTTAGACTCCATGAGTCTTGGATCGACTGGCACAGGCCTTGACATTTCTTAACATGTCGTGTATGCCGGGTCATTTTTTGACTTGTCGTGTATGCATGGACATTTCTTGACCTTGTATACCTGGACATTTCTTGTAGTATATGCCGGGACATACGATGAGAAATCTGGTCACAGTAATCTTATAAAAAAAAAAGTGCTCCATGACTAATACCATTCCATTACTTAAACATTAGAACAAAATTTTATTGTTAAACGTATCCAGTATTTTAATCAGACTTATCGTGTAATAGAAGCCTGCGACTTTACCCTAACCCCGACTCTAACCCTATCCCTGTAGCTCTACCATAACCCTAGCGCCAAACAATCAAGCCCGGAATCTTCAAGTTATAAAGCGCGTGAACCAGCCACTAGACCACTTGGGGCTGCACAATAACAAGTCTTAAAACGAGATTTTTTCATTGGCTAAGACTTTGACTAGACGATGCTTTATAATTCCTTAATAAAACCTTTTCCCCATAATCAGGCAATAGATGTCTTGGTGGTGTAGCAGTTGGTCGTCCTGTAGCCGACGTGTGGCATACAGGATCAAACCCTTAGAGCAATACGTAACTTCAGAAGATGGCTTTACCGCCTTGGAACTGCACATGGAATCTTGAAGCAGCTATATGCCAGATCAGAATTCACCGTATGTCCAAAAGATTTAATAAAAGCGGAAGACGTTCCTGACCTTGAAATAGCTCTCCGATCTGCTGCTACTTCTCAGTCTACAGGAAGCGGCCAAGGATTCGTCAGATGTAAATGCAAGACGAAATGCCAAACTATGAGGTGTCTTTTTGTGTGAAAAAGAAAATTAAATGCAATTCAAATGCCATTCTAGTCTTCCCTGCTGCAACAAGTAGCTCATTCCAGTTGTGTTCTGCTTCGTTTTCACCAGAAACAACATCTTTTCATTATTTATCAATTCTTCACTAATTGTGAAATATGAACATGACAGATCAAAAATACCAAAATATGAAGTGTTTTGTCAGAAAGGAAATAGAAAATTAAGTACAGTACAATTCTAAGTGTGAATCCAGTCTTACCTGCTGAAGCAATACTTCAATCTGCTGTCGTTGTTTTTTACGGTATGAACATCATATGCTTCTATTTTGCATTCATTGCATATTAAAATACGTTTTTATCAATAAAGGCGTTTGTTGTTCTTTTTTCGATATTTTGACTAAACGACACTAGTCATTTTATACAATGCCTAGGCATTGTATAGAATGCCTATGCACAATTTAGAAATTTTATACTTTGCCAAAACGACACTAGTCATTCTATACAATGCCTAAGCATTGTATAGAATGCCTAGGAAAAGTATGCACAATTTAAAATTTTTATACTTTGCCTAAAATCACCAGGTATTCAGTATACACGCTTGTGTATCTCTATAGAATGCCGGCATTTTTTCACACTAAAAACATTACTAAAAAAAGGGGTTAGGGGTTAGGTAATAGAAAAAGCATTTTTTTTACAAGTTTTTAGTTTTGTTATTGAAACACAATCACTACCTCCGTTTCCCTCTCGTTTGGCCACCTGCGGCATTGGAAAAATAATAAAATAACATAGAAAGCAAACATTGTTATAATCTAGTTACTCTGCAGATTATTTAACTTCTTTTGGAGTTATCCCAAGTAATTTGCTTAATTTTCATAAACGTTGAAACTGGTAAAATACAAGTGGAAGTGTTCGGCTAAAATAGGCGTATGCTGAGTTACCTTTACACACATACATACATACATATATCTATATAATATATATAATATATATCAGTATATAAGCATGTTCAACTTTATGAAAATAGATATTTATTTATAAAGAAAATAAAAGAAAGAGCAATACATTTGTTAAAACTGAAATAATTACTTATTAACACTGTCAGGAGCATTGATGTGGTTTGCCATTCTAGAAAGACGAAAATCATTGTATCTTTTGTATGTGCAGCTTGTAATAAACCGACAAAAATGAAGCATCCAATGAAATTCTATTTTTTCCCCCGATTTTAACACATAAATCAAAATGCTTTAATATTAATTACTATTGTTTTATAAATATTACACTTGTGATAATTTATTTATACATATAGAAGTAAGAACATTAAATAAACTCACACACACATTTTAAACTAATATATTTAATGGATGGAAAAATACACACGTATCATATATATTTCTTCACATTTAATAACATATATTCCTTTGATTTTAGTTTTTCTTAATAGTTACCTTACTCAGCAACACTTAAACATCTTTGTTTGACTAATGGTATAGTTTTGTATCAAAGAGGAAGTAAAATGTTGAGTTAAAAATAAATTAACTTCGCCTCCTTTGATTCCTTAAATTCACAAATTTGCGTTACAATCAAAACAGTGGTGTATGTAAAATGGCCTATGTCTTGTTAAAACTTTCAACATTAATGTCAATGACATTTAACACAATATTATATTAAAGTAGCCTTTGTTTTGTTTAAACACACACAAACGCTAAAACAGAAGACCTGGTTTAGGTGGACTTCACTGATATTTGAAAAAAATATTTAAATGATCATTCACTGGTCAATTAAAGAAGAAAAATTCATTTTATTTAAAAATACAAGTCTATGATAAACATAAAGTAGCTTAGGCGGGATAATCTAAATTATTTACGTATATATATATATATGTATATATATATATATATATTTATATATATATATATATATATATATATATATATATATATATTCTCGAGTTACTTTAAAGTCTTTATTAATTAGTTGTATACTGGAAGCGATTTCAAACAAAAAAATACCTATGTATGTATAAACTGATGTTTTTTTAATATTTTTTCCTATAAAATTTGTTATAGCCTAGAAATAAAATAAAAAAAAAAACATAAGGTAAAGGTAACATTATATAAAATAATGGTCACTCTATATCAGATTTACTAAAAAAAAGTTATTTAATTTAATATGCTATATGGTAACCAATATTTTAGCTTAATCATTTACGGCACAATTAAAAGATAATACATAGCTCTTGTATTATTTTTTAAAAACTTAGATACACAGACATTGTCTCACGAAGTTTTAATAATAAGTAGTATTGATTTCTAAATGTAACAAATAAAATGTTTTATTTTTTTGTTCAAGTTTCACATCTTAAATTAGTAACGGTCGTAGCAATAGTAAGCGCCTGATCAATCAAGGAAGTTCAACTTCATTCGTTTGTTTGAGATTAAACTTGACAGGTCTGTACATGAAAGATAAATGCTTAATGCACTGACAAAAGTTTTATAACAGACATATCATGCTTCTTTTAGTCGATATTTTTTATTGGTGTTTTTTTTTTAAAGTTGATTGTGTTTTATCCGCAAAGTTTAAGTGAGTTAAGTAGATAAATGTTTTGAATTTTTTTTATTCTCGAGAAAGATCTATTTTAGAAAGAAAAAATAAAACCTTGAGTTCTAAATATTTCAGTTAACAATAGAGTAGAAGTAAGATACGAGGGGAGACTGTTTTGATTGAGAACCTCTGTGACAGGTATTGAAATGTACGACCCAATCGGCTAGTTGAAAGCTTCAAAGCTACCATTACAATTGAAGTGACTTAACTATTCTAAGAAAAGTGACAGACCGTGCAGATAAAATCTTTAAATCAAAACATTTCTCTTAAAGAACAAACAAACAACAAAACAACTCGAAAAAAATAAAATAAACAAATTTGAGATAACAAGAGATTAATTAGTACCATTTTTAGATTCTTTGTTTACATTTCTTCCACTTTGATCTATTAATAAATGAGCATTGAGCCGTTGAATTTTTTCAATAAAATAATTATGGGGTAATTAATCATAAGATTCAAAGTAAATACATTTTAGCTTTTTTCTTTAACATCAATATATTATTTATTTTGTAATTCTTTATACATTGCAGTGCATTATTTTAGCACTCTAGTTAAAGACGAAATACAGTCTTCAGGGAAGTATGAGAATCACAGGAAAACTCGATTTTAAATAATGTTTTTAACTTACATGTAAATACAGGGCATGGCCATATATATAATTAGACTGTATTTCGAACGATTTCTTGGATGTATGACAATTTTACCCAACTGGCCTTTTTTTGAATAAAGAATGTTTTCTAGTATTCAGGCTTCAAAGGTACAATTATTTAGATTACAAACAATAGGCTTTTTAAAAATTCAAACTGTTAAATTTTACGCTCTTTACGTGACTAGCTAGACTAGTACTGCATTGTAAATAAATTCCAGAGACAACTGAATTAGCTAAAAATGAAATCCATATCAGATTTGTTTCCCTGTCCAAAAAATTACTTGGGGTAGTTTGATTGAGAATTTGTCACATGCGTATTATTGCGTATTGAAATACACAATAATAGAAATATGATATTAAATTGACGTTATTTGTTTGCAGGTTTCAAAAGCAAAAAAAAAGTCTTGCACTAGTATATATCATTAAAAAGAGTTTATAAATACTGTAGTATTTTAGTGCTGAGCGGAGTGCGGTGTTTCATTTAGAATTTTTATACTTAGAACCAAAAGATGTGTACACAAGATGGTATCTACTAATAACAATAAAAGCCTAAATTATAACACTGGTAAACAGTGAATTCATTGCCAGTGATATTTGAATCATTTTATACAAAGTCAACTATGTTGATTTAGAGTATGTAAGTGCTTTTGCTAGATGGCTCTATTTTACGAGATAATTAAAATTAATAAAATAATGTATGCACCATGTTTGGAATTTGTCAAGAATTGCATGCAGTATAATAGTATACTAACAAATAGTAGTGAAACTGTTAATAGTTATGCAGAAATTTGTTCAAAAAATATGTGTAATAGTGTTATAGAGAAAAACATTTTCATTTGAAAAACTAATTATGTCTAATTAATTAATATGTTAATTGTCTATGGTAATGCATTAGCAAATCGCTGTTTGCTCGACTTACTTTTGTATGTGTCGTTGGTGCAATTGCGCTGAGGCTCTAACAGTAGTCAGCCATCATATGTTTGCCCTATCTTCCTTTGATATCTCTCCTCCATCACCCTCATATCCTGATGGAACCTCTCGCCTTGTTCCTCACTGAAGTCCCCAAGGTTACATGGAAATTTGTCTAAATGACTGTGCAGGTAATGTACCTTGCTCATATTTGTTCCACTGTTTCTGAAGTTAGCTAGCATATCTTGCACCAGTTCTTCGTAACTCTCTGCTCTGTTATTACCTAAGAATGTTCCTGACAACTGAAACAAAACTGTTCCATGAAGAAGCTTCAAGGTGAATTCGATCGTCGATGAGTTTCCTAATCTGAAGACCGTAAAAAATCCCAGCTTTCAGCTTCTCCATGCTCAATCCGGGGAATGATCTGCAAATATTCTTGAAGCAACTGCCATATTTGTCCAAAGCCTTTAACAAATTGTTTCATTAAACCTAATTTGATATTAAGCGGTGGAGAATGATCTTATTTTTTTGTCAACCAATGCCTTGTTTATGATATTTTCTTTACCTTCAGTCATGGTTTCCCTTGCAGGCCAATATGTCACTTGTCCAATGATCTTGCCTTGCCCTGCTATCCTGTAAATGCACATGAAGCATGGGTATTTTGTGTATCCTGATTGCTACTCAAGCAAGAAGTTTACCATTTTAGATCAACACAAATTAACCACTGATGCTCATAATAACGGACTTTCTGCAATACTGTTTTGATATTCTCATGCTCTTCTTTAAGTGTTATTGAGTGAGCAATGGAAAAGATGCATTACGGTTACCATTGTGTAAAAAAAACGCATTTCAAGCTTTTGATGGAACTGTCTATAAAAAGACGCCAGTCTTCGGAATTGGAGCAGAAGTCCAGGGATGTCATTACAGTAAACAAGATCTTCCTTGGATGAAATATGGAAGAAGAAACTCTTCTCTTTTCAGATAAAATGTTATTTTAACTTCTGGTTTGAGAAAATTTATTTCATTGAGCCTGACGCTAAACGCTCAGATGCTTGCTTTGACAGATTTAGGTCTCGTATTAGGGTCATTGAATTCTTCTTGGCTGAATGGTTGAGGTGTTAAAGAACTTCCTTTCATAATCGCTTCCACTGTTTTCACTTGCCAAAACTCCAGATCTTGCCCCTCGTTGGAGTCTGATGGTTAAAGCTCTAATAATCCAGTAAACACTGGTATAGGAACTTCTACTCACTACGTGGAATTGGTCTCATTGCAGATTCAATATCAGGATAATACCACTTAGATTTCTTGTGGCGATTGAAGCCTTTAACATTCACAATACAAAAATAACAATCACCAAAAATGGTCTTTCGGCTCTCGCCATACCATTGGTACACCGAAACTTAGACTTTTCTTCTCACCATTTTTCCACTGCCGTAGGCTCTCCACGTTTTTGCAGACCTTGGGGAACCCAAGACATGTCTTAGTCTCCCAGCTTCACACCGAAATAAGCCAAATATGCCTGCTGCACAAAAGTCGGTTATATTTCTTCTTTGCTTTTCAATCATTTATTGTCCAGAGATGTAACAGAATACATTCTGATTATTTCTTTTTGCAGCATCTTCGTGATGAACTTGCAGATGTCTTAGAAAGCAGAGATAAAATAGAAAAAACCAAGTTATAAACTTGGTATAGTTTAATTAAATAACAGACACCAAACGTATTGCATATGTTTTACACAAAGGGTACAATCATATTTTCAAGGGTGACCAATATCTCAGAAACTAGACAATTCAGCAAAAGCAGTGGCAGTTTTGTTATAAATTCATTCAAACATTCTTGGCAATTCACAAAAAAATTTTTTTTTGTTGGGCTGTGTAATCTATGTAAACGTTAATACAATCTAAACAATTTACAAGACGTCAACTTTAAGTAAAGATCTGTTAAAACATTCAGTGACTCATTTTTGTTAACTTCCGGTTATTTGTCGATGAGCCAATCAACTTTCATCAGAGACTTGTCAATATGGGTCCTCACTTCTAAAAATAAAAAAACAAAAACAATAACAAAACACATTAACAAAACTCAATCTAACTATCATGAATACTTTTGCTTTTAATGAAATTTGGAAACTGATTATAATCTCAATATGAATAATACTAATAAGACAAATGATATTCCAAATCTTATATATTCATTTCTCCTTTATCAATTGACATGCATTATGATCCTCAAATATTTGAGATTTTTCTGTAGTATTGTTATTAACCGGAACAGAATGTGAAGAAAAAAAAAGTTATATTAAAAATAAGTGAAATTATGAAGAACAATTAGATTCACGCATTGTTCAGCATTTCATTATAATGACTACATTTATTGGGAAATCCAATTATCTTAAGTGAACCAGACCGGCATGAACGTAACTGAAGCTAACAACTCTAATGTAACTATATTTTTATTTTAAAATCTAAGTTTCTTTTACGTTTACGAAGATATAAATAGATATAATATTTTTTACAAACACAGTTACATTAAATTCTTTAAAATGTATGTAAAAAATACAACAATTTTGTGGATATGTATTTATTAATTCCAATGTGTAGTTCTTATGTAATACTCTTTTATAAGAGTTTAGCGTGTCGAGTGTATTCTCATTGTAATATTTGGAAAATATTACATATCAGAGACATTCGTTTTAAATGTTAGATTTGTAAAATATTTTTAAAGCGTTTATCTGTTTTCATTTTTCGTGATAAAATAAGAGAAGATGCAAACCATCCATTGCTTAATTGTTGTTGACCTTTCTAAAATTAAACCAGTTATTGACAACAACGGTTACAATTTATAATCATACCCTAATGACTAAGGATCATAACTACATTCAAACTGTTTGTTTACATTAATTTGTCGTATTTGTAAATGCCTTTTTTATTTTTAATTGATTTTATCTGGCTAATATGGAAAAAGAGTCGTCTGAATATGTTACATACAATAAGCACCAACGATTTCATTCTAATGACTTATTTCCTTATCGATATGATACATTTTAATTAGTTTCAAATAAGCAGATGACAATGATAACACAATGTTCTGAAGTTCATTATATCATTAAACTTGATTAGCATCAGATTATTTAAGGTTATTTTAATTTCGTGGTAGGTTGTGACCACAAAATATATATTACAAAAAGTCCGCTACCATTGACTCCAACAAATCGTCGCCATTATTGTTATTGACTTTCTAATTGTGTAGCGCCTAAATAAGCACTTCTGAATATCGTTTAATTAAAAAAACAACGAATTCTGAAACAATCTCGTCGTAATATATATATATATATATATATATATATATATATATATATATATATACCGTATTTAAAAGTGGTTTATAAATTCTAATAAAAACGTAGATTTGCCTAAAGAAAACTAAATTACATTTATATCAGTGACGTTTTAGAATGTGTATAATGACATGCTCGATAATTAATGATTAAATTATGTACAGCAATAACGTTATTAATCCTAATTAGTTCACAAAAAAGCAACGTCGTAAGAGATAGGAAAAATCGATCAAATCAAATATTAACAAGCTATATTTTTTTTATTCTTTTTTGTGGGTGACATAATTTAGTTATATATATATATATATATATATATATATATATATAAATATATATATATATATATATATATATATATACATATATATATATAGAATGATATATTTAAATTTATGGAAGATATTATGTTCGACGTGGATACATATACGTAATATCCAATGTGGTAAGTAAAGTAAAGCACATTTTTAAAATGAGATTTTTGGTATTTTGAGAATATATTAATAAGATTTAAGATGTAACTGATTCATAAAACGTTAGCTAAATATAATGTTTATATTAATTTAATTTGTATTTTTACCAGTCCTTTGTGAAACATGTATAATTAAAAAGTATACACTTTGATTTCTGCATTCTTTTTACTTGATTTGCGTATCCTACAAATACATTTTCTAACAATAAGTTTGTCCAATAATTAGTTAATCCAACATTTAACTACACCTCTTGTTAATCAGTGGATATTTATTCAATCATATCAGCACATTCTCCCCATTATTCAAACACACGTATTACAAAATTCGTATGTTAGATAAATATCGTTTGTGGAGGTACTTCTGTAATAGATGTTACCCGACACGTTTACATGCACTGACCAGGTATCTAAACACTGAACAAAGAGTTATCGTATTAACTTATAATAAAGAAACTCCCCTTTTATTGTCATTGTTCTATCAAGGTAATAAAGCATTAATAAATTAGTAGCCTCACATTGTATACAACTTTATTTTACACACGTTGTTACATGTTAAATATTTATCTTTCAGAGCGGGACTGTCAACAATCTGAAGATAGTTGTAAAAAAGAATTACAATCACATTCAGGTATTCCTAACAGACAAAGACGCTTGCAGCAACACAGGAATTCTTATTGAGAGAGTTCGTATTTCTTTTGAGAATGAACACATTAGGCAAGTAAGTGGACAAAATGTTTGCTTTTATTTTATTTAGAGGAAACAGCACTGTGCAGTAATGCGGATAGGCGAGTCCTTTTTTTTTTTCAACTATCTTTGACTTTACAGATTATTCTGTTTACTAGCTAAACAGTAAAATTGACTAATAGTAACCAAATGTTGGGAAAATAAAAGAAAAGAAATTTAGAGTTTACTAAAAAATCAATATTGCTATACTAAAATTTATTCACGGTCGAAAAGTTATTTCTAAAATCAGCTATGATTTCAAAAACAATTTTCTAATAATAACATTTCTGTGAATGCTATGGCCACAGAAAACAAATTTTATGAAGAAACAAATTTTATGACAAATATATTTTTTACATAATTTTTTTCACACAATGTATAAGAAATAATATTTCTAAGAACAACATGAACAAATTTTATTATATAATATAATAATAGAGGAGTGGGTTTTCTCAATTAAAAACGAAAGTAAAAAAAGAATTTCAAAATGGTGTCTTGTCCGCATCTCGATTCGATAAATATTTTTTAATAATATAGAGTTTGAATAGTTTCGGTTTTTAAACATGAAACCCAAAGGCTAAAATGTGAAATAATTCTATTTAAATATTTGTTTATTTATTTTTTTTTAAATATTTCTACAACATATTGCATCTTTAAACTGTAATAAAATCATTAAAAATCGGATCTGTCCGAAACCAAAAATAACCTATCCTATATATCAAACCTAAGGGAATATAAATCTATGCAAAGTTTTTTTCAGGGTACAGCTAGTAAGAAAATAATATGAATAATTTTCCCAACCACCGCACGGCAAACAATACACTGTATAATTATATTTACAAAAATACTTGTAAAAGCATTATTAATTTTACTATAAAATTATAAGCTATTTGTCGGCCCACTAACAAACTGTAATTGTAACCAGGCAGTTGGTTAAGCCGACCATCAGGCCAGTAGAGAAGTCAAGGGTAATAATTCAGAAGAAAGGAAATTTTTGATTTTATTACAACGAGAGTGTAATGGCAGATCTAGGTGTCAACTTTTGGAGTCGTCGAGGAATCCACTCATCGTTAACTGTAACTGTTCCAATGTTGAGATCGAAGCAATAGAAATTAAATATCTGTGTACACCAATCAGTAAGTGATTAATTATAGCTATTGGTTTTTAAGTCGGATATATACATTTATCCTACGTTTCTGAATTTTAATGTCATTGTTTATATTGGCGGAATTAAAGTGGAAGATTCGCTAAGCCCTACATACTCTAACGGGGACGGATGGTCTTGCGGTAAAGCGCCTGGACTGTCGACCTGAATGTACCTGGTTCGGTGAGGACCAAGGAAATTTTTCAGGTCTTGGCTCAAGTTCCCGACATGTCTCCGTGGTGTCTCCATGGCCATTGCACTATCGGCTATGGTGGGGATGAAAAAAGGGCACCATAAAAACCGTCCCATTAGTGGTTTATAGGATCTAAAAGGGACTTCACACACTTACTCTAACACCTTCACATTTTTCCCATACATTGAGATATTGGTATATAATTAAGAATATTATTTTCAGCTCCAAATAACGTGACAGTATTTGATATTAGCAAAGATAATTATTTTAGATCGACATGTCAAAGACTTCAAACTTCTACCTGGTTCTCAATACGTCATCTCAACAAGTCACTCACAGAAACTGTAGAGTTGAAAGCAACTCGGGACAAATTTACGTGAGATTGTTATACGTTGACTGGCGACCAAGTTGCTATAGTGAAGGTGATAGATTCATGAACCATTACATTAAAGTTAGCGACAGAAAATTTTTCTTTTGTAAAGAGTAAAAGATTTCTTTTGTTTTGAATATTATAAAAAAACAACAACTCTTCAATTAAATAATGACTTGTATTTGCTGTATTATATTATCTCAATTACACTTAATATTGATTTAATTATGATATTTTTAGTTTCGACTACATAGGCAGATTAAATTTTCAAGCGAATATCAATTTAAATCAATTCTAAGATTAATGTAGCGTGGATTAGATTTGAAGGTTAGAAACCTATGTAGCTTTTATAAAACTGTACGTATAATGTACACACACACACACACACACACACACATATATATATATATATATATATATATATATATATAAGCATACAAACATTTGAATTTATTTATTTACCGTAATATAGGTTTACATGTGTTTATCAATCAACATAAAATTGACATTAAAATGTTTCAGTTAAAGAAAGGTTTTCTGTACAGTGTGCATCAGAAGACGCTTTGAGTATGTATACAATAATCTATACTTATAAGACGCATTTGTTGTCTGTCTGTCTGTCTTTTTCTTGTCTGTTCCTTATAACTCAAGATCCAGACAAACAAATAACGCGAAATATTTGTTACACATACACATACTCACATGGGGAAGGTTATAGGACAGGTTTCGTTTCATCTCGATGGGTAGTTTAATTGTAATTAATTTTTTTTTATTTTAATATTTTATTATATTAAAGTAATCTCGACGGCGCCATAAATAAAATTCCTCTGTGACGTCATTTCCCGATGATCGAATAGAACTTGCGCGCTGGTGTTGTATTGTGTCTTTTGTGCTGCAAAGAATTGTTGATGTTTTTTCATGCTTCCCTATTTGTACAGCTTGAGGAAGTTAAAGGAATGAAGAAGGATTTTAGGAAGAAGTGTGAAGCCATAATAATAGTATATATATATATATATATATATATATATATATAGAGAGAGAGAGAGAGAGAGAGAGACAGAGAGAGAGAGGGAGGGAGAGATAAAGAGAGAGAGAGAGGGGGGGGCAGCGGGAGAGAGAGAGGAAAGGAGGGTAGGAGGGAGGGAGGGAGAGAGGGAGGGGGATGAACAGGGGAGAGATAGGGAGGGGGGAGAGAGGGAGATGGGAGAGGGAGGGAGAGAGAAAGGAGATGGGAGAGGAGGGAGAGAGGGAGAGAGAATGGGAGGGAAGGAAAGAGAAAGGAAGGAGGGAGAGTAGGGGTAGGGGAGGGAGAGAGGGGGTAGGGAGGGAGAGAGAGGGGAGGGGAGGGAGAGAGAGAGGGTGGGAGAGAGGGGAGGGAGAGAGAGAAAGAGTAAAGGGGGCAGGGAGGGAGAGAGGGAATGAGGGAGGGAGGAAGAGGGTGAGAGGTGGAGGGGGAGGGAGGGAGGGAGAGAAGGGAGGGAGAGAGGGGGTTAGGAGGGAGAGAGGGGGAGGGAAGGAGAGAGGGAGAGTGAGGATGGGAGAAACGGGAGGAAGAGATAAAGAGAGAGAGAGGGGGCAGGGAGGGAGAGAGGGAAGGAGGAAGGGGGAGATAGGGAGGGAGGGTAATTGCGCTTTTATTTATTCACTTTCTTTTTTACTAGTTCTTCTTTGCAGGTGGGTCGCGTAAACAAAACAACTTATTGTTGTTGTATAGTGAATTGCTAAACCCAAAAAATGGTTGTCTTAGTGGGTCTCAAGGCGTAAAAGTTTGATAACCACTGCGCGAAGACTTCTCAGAAATAATCTCCATCAATTTGAGTTGGCTGATAGCACATATATGTCTAGAAGGGTTAAAATAAGATGCAGATGTCGTTGGTGATTCTGATGATTTATTGTCTGCACGAATTCTTTGTATCTGTTTGGTTATGTCATAGCTAGTTTTTTGTGTGTAGATTAGTATATCAGTTGTATGTAATTTATTTATTCTTTTTTTGTGGTACTTCTGTTTCTTGGTAGGTGTAAAATCTATTTCAGTCTCTTCGTGGTGTATAAGATTCAACTAACTTGACTTGGTGTATATTAAATTATATTTAAAAGACGAACTACATATAAAAAACACTAAGTAGACTTCTATGTATACATGTACATATATTTATTTTCATATGAAGGAACTTCTTATTTGACATTGTACAATAAAAATGATGTGATAAAATTTATTCTTACACTAACAAGGTCTCAGGTCGTCGTCTCAATTATCGTCTGCTCTAAACTAATAATTTCACTTCCGCTAAGCTAAGTGGCCAGATAATTAAAACCATCTCTGTGCCAACTGTAAATTCTCTAGCCTAAACTGATTATTACAGGTTATAACAATATAACTGTAATCTATAGAATAGTTCACCATCTTAGTACTCAAAGTCAACACCACTGGCGTTTACTAGCACGAAGCGTCGTATCAATTTGGTATTATTTGGCACGGGGCAGTTACTCCACTCGTAAAGAATCCCTCAATTACCCTAGATACACCTGCCCTTGACTTCCCTTCATCTCAGTGCAATCGCATCTAACGAAACGAAACAACGTTTTTTCTTCATTACCACTATAACTGAGACCACTATAACAGAGACCACATTGACATGTATGCCCCAGGATAGACTAACCATGCGATTGTCAAGGGCACGACCACCACCACTAAAGAAGCCCCCCCCTTCAAGTTAACATTCCCATCAAACATGATGATACAGGGGCCCCAATAGTTACTGTTGAGTAGCCCCCCCCCCCTAAAACCTCCTTATTTAAGTCTCTGTCGTATTCCCCCTAAAAACCTAAGAATGGGTCAGGCCCCAAGGAGATGTTAGTTGACGGTGTTACTGGGATTCTAAACTCGTAGTAACGTTGCACCTGGCCTATCTGGCGTAAAACTCTGTGGCGATGCTCTGAACTAATGTAACATAAAGAGTACATTATTCATTCATGTAACAACCATGAAACAAAAAATTTAATACCACCAGTTATCTACAATAAATAAACATTTTATTTTCGATTAACTAATTAGTATCGCAAACGATTATCAAATTTAGGATTTTTAAAAAAAATTATATTTTAACAATTTTTAAATATTCAATTGGAATCAAAATAGAAACTGTATAATCCATGCTTCCTGTACGTTTGTCCATTTGTTAGTAGTGATAAAAATAAATAAGTCCCTGGCTGTTTACATCGTCACCACTGAGGGGGGAATTGGAGAACGAAAAAGGGGGAGGGGGGGGGCAGAAAATGTAGAAACTTAATACAAACATGTGTGTTTAAGTGAATACAGCGCATGCGCCCTCCTGCTGCTGCTGTCTTTGTGGGATTGCATGAAAGTAAAAAAAAAAACAATAAAGAAAATATGTGTTAGCATTATTAGCCTCAAGTGTAAACAGTGACGTGACCCGATGACTCTACTCAAGAACCTCCCTCTCTCCCCTCCTTCTTATTGGTCAAGTTTTACATCTAATGTAGTCTGTGGCATTACATCAGCAGCAGACTTCTATTTTTTTTCCCCAATAAAGTTTGACCCCCCAACCGTCCCTCCACTACGCCACCATTGACTCCCCTTAGTAAACTTAAATACACAATTTACTAATATGATATGTAATACACAGTTTACTTATATGATATGTAATACACAGTTTACTAATATGATATGTAATACACAGTTTACTTATATGATATGTAATACACAGTTTACTAATATGATATGTAATACACAGTTTACTTATATGATATGTACAACAATATAGTTTAACAAACGCAGTGGCTCCGGCACCAGCCAAAACCATTATATTAGGGTATAAAGAACATGACATATATAATTTTTTTTTTTCAGAATTTTTTTTTCAGGATTAGGGTTAGGGATAGGGATAGGGTTAGGAATAGGGTTAGGGTGTGGAGCAATATTATCTATGGCTGGTACCCGAAGTAAAAAAAATACGGGTTCTGTCAGGGACAGAACCGTAGCCACTGCGTTTAACAAATTTATAAGTTTGGGTATTTTTTTTTTAACTGTCTAAAATAAATGTTTTTTTTTCTGTTCTCATTTTCGACATGAAATGTATTTTTAAAGTAAACAACGTTTAAAATGCTCATTTAAAAAAAAATCTAACGTGGGTAATAAGGCTATATTTAGAATGGTAACAAATAACATGATGTCAAATACACATGTAATTACAAATAATATTAGTAAGTGAAATCCAAGGTAAAATGAAACTCTATTAAAGACTAAGTGATTTATTGGGTAGCAGTCTTAAATTTCTTAAATTGTTATTGTAAAGAAAATTCTCTCGCTTCATAAATCAAACATAATGATAAAATAATGAATAATGAAGAATTGTTTACAATGTTGTTATCTCCCCCCCCCCCCCAATTTATTATAGGCAGGTTCGGTCGCGTTTTTAAACACACTAAACATATCCGTCAAAAGTTTATATTGTGAAACCATTTCAGTCATCTCATTAGTGAATGGAAACATAATACATTTTGAAATAATTGTTTAAAATTGTGTCTTTCCCCCTTTATCGTAGGAAAACATCTGTCGGGTGTTTTAAGAGACATTCCATAGAACCGTAATAAATCTCTTCCCTGTGTGTAATACAATTTCAGTCTGTTTATTTCTTAATGATACATAAGGATAGACAAACCTGACTGTAATACACATTATTTGAAATCTGTTTATCTCTTGATACATAAGGATAGACAAACCTTACTGTAATATACATTGTTTGAAATCTGTTTATCTATCGATACATAAGGATAGACAAACCTTATTGTAATACACTTGTTTGAAATCTGTTTATCTCTTGATTCTTGATGCATACGGATAGACAAACCTTACTGTAATATACATAGTTTGAAATCTGTTTATCTCTTGATACATAAGGATAGACAAACCTTACTGTAATACACATTGTTTGAAATTTGTTTATCTCTTGATACATAAGGATAGACAAACCTTACTGTAATACACTTGTTTGAAATCTGTTTATCTATTGATACATTAGGATAGACAAACCTTACTGTAATATACATAGTTTGAAATCTGTTTATCTCTTGATACATACGTATAGACAAATTTTACTGTAATATACATAGTTTGAAATCTGTTTATCTCTTGATACATAAGGATAGATAAACCTTTCGTGCCATACACATTGTTTGAAATCTGTTTATCTCTTTGTCTCCAGGCAGCGTCGGTCAACAGTATTTTAGGAGACAGCCAAGATGTGAACTAGGATCTTGTTACCCGGCCACCGGAGATCTTTTAATAGGCCGCGAGGCCAACCTCAGCGCCTCGTCCACGTGCGGCCTCGAACGTCCGCAGAGATACTGCGTGGTCAGCTACCTGGAAAAAGACACCAAGTGCTTCACCTGCGACTCTCGGAATCCCTGGAGGGCCGGCGTGTCCGAGAACAGCCACCGCATCGAGAACATCGTGTCCTCGTTCAAAAAGGACCGCTTCAAGAAATGGTGGCAGGCCGAGACGGGCAAGGCCAACGTGTCCATCCAGCTGGACCTGGAGGCCGAGTTCCACTTCACCCACCTCATCATGACTTTCAAAACCTTCAGGCCCAAGGCCATGCTCATAGAGAGGTCCTACGACTTTGGCAGGACCTGGAAGGTGTACAGGTACTTTGCTCAGAACTGCGACAAATCATTCCCGCACGTCAGATTGCGACATGTCAACAGCCTGACGGATGTGATATGTGATGAGCAGTATTCGGCCGAGACTCCGTCCACTTTAGGAGAGGTATGGATCGATGTCTATGTTGTTGTTGTTTTTTTTTTAGTTTGTATACAGTCAAACTGGCATATCTGTATATGATTGGGATACGCAAATGTTTAAGACTTATTTCATTTAAAGATTTCATTGAAAAGAAAAATTTAAAAGAGTATCGTTATACTAGTTGTACCCTGCAAAACCTTTGCATAGAGTTATATCCCCTTAGGCTTGATCAGTAGGCTAGGTTATTTGTTGGTTTTGGACAGATCCGATTTTTTCATGATTGTATTTTAAACTGGAATGCTGTGGTATTAATTCTTTACTTTCGATTTATCGCAGAGCCCACACCTCTATTATTTATATATAGATTATTGTGCTCAACTTTCTGCCGACAGTTTTGAGTCGATACGGAGTTGAATGTTAAGGGTTCGCCTATTTCTATAACCAAGTTTTTGTGTGGGATTAAGCGGCTAGCAAGCAGCCTAGCACAATGCCTAACCGCCTGTCTTTACGGTCTTTGTGGTTTGAAAGCTAAATGGAATTTTAGGGATTGGTTATAACCGACCCATATTCCCTGCTGTCTATTAACCCGATCCCTAGATCTCCCAGTTGTCAGTAAAGATTTGAATGGTGATTTATTAACTGTTAATTGATCAGTAGGTCTGCATTGAGTTTATGACACTTGAATCAATACTTTCATCATTTTAATTTGTTGACTGATAGGGAAGCTATGTCGCTATGTTATTAATTGTGAATGTATATATATATATATATATATATATATATATATATATATATATATATAAAAGAATATTGTCTCCTTCATTTGATCTTTTTACGTGTATCCATTAGGTCATTTTCCGTGTGCTACCACCGTTCATCCCAATCGCTGACCCTTACAGTGAGGATGTTCAGGATTTACTCAAACTGACCAATTTGAGGATCAACTTCACTGAGCTGCACACACTTGGTACGTACGTGTGTATGTATCAGAGATGAGCGGACAGCGGACGCGTCCGCTTGCGGACGCAGATCCGCAGACTTTTCCGAATCCACGGACTGACAGCGGACGCATTGTATGGTTAAGTTGCGGACTCGCGGACTGACGCGGATCTTCTTTAGCGTTACCATAAAAAAAAATTCAAGTCATTTAAACAGCCAAATTTCAGCTATGCGGACGCGCGGACTGGTCCGCAGACCAATGTTGTAAGATTCTGCGGACGCGGACGAGGATCATTGATAGAAATCCGCGGACGGACGCGGACGCTAAATTTCAAGATCCGCACACCTCTGGTATGTATGCATGCATGCATGTAAGAATGTATGTCTGTATGTATGTTGTGTGACCTGATGCTGGTCTGGCGGCTTCACATAACCAACAACAACAACACAGTCAGTATAAACCAACAGGTTTCAAGTGTTTCCGTTGTGTCTGCTGCCGGCCGTCTGTCTGGGTTAGATGTAAACATGTCTTGTCAGCTGTTTCTCTACCCCCGCCCACTCCCCCTAACCCCGCCATATCCCCGCTTACAATGTTGACTTCCTTGTAAGGTAACAAAAGAAACAGATAATAATTTTTTTTCCCCGTTAAAATAGTAATTGTTCCGTTACCTGCCGCCTCGATTGTTTCGTTGGTTTCAGGGGTGGTAGAGGAGTGAATAGAACATTTTGAAACCTCATCGAATATCTTTCATAAGAATGCATTAGTTTGCTACCAGTGTTATAGATACAATTCTGGAATCACCTAACGTATTTTAACGAAAAAATAGAAGTGAAATATGGCCGGCGATAAAAGCTTTACAAGTCAATTGACTTAATTTAACATGGAGATCAAAACAATTTATTTGCACGGTGTAACTGAGTGAAATTTGATTTTATCATGAAAGAAAACAAGGTAACTAAAGGTCTTGACTTTTCATCATCTATGGGCCAAATTGTTTTTTTTTTATTAACATACCCCCCCACCCACCATTAACCAGCATGACCTGGTCAAACCCGTGCGTTGAGTCCACTACGTGACTACATCATTCTGTCAAAAGAAAGAATGTTTAAATGATGGATTAATTGGGACTCTTATACTCATACCGCCCCCCAAACCCCAATTCCCTTTTCAGGCCCGGGCTGACCCATGCGTTATGACGGCCCTGGATTGAGGAGAGGACAGAAGTACAAGCGATTTGTTCATTGTCCTGTGTTGTAACCAGGCGCGCACACACAATTGACTAAGTACTGTTGTTTCAGTCGACCATTGTACTGAATCTTTGCTAATCGGATCAGGTGCATGGGTTTATTATTCCCCGTGTTAGACCATGCACTGAAACACAGATATATATTGAAAGTGGTGTTGGAATCAAAACCTGTTTTTTAGGTATCATAAAACGCATACACGATTCTGCACTTGCTCATCGGGCCGTGAATAATAAATCACAGTTAGAGACTGTTCCACTGTGTGTCGTGTTTTGTGTGTGTGTGTCGTATGTATTATTCTGATCTATATATAGGGTGTTACGCAACGGTGGTTTTTGAAATATGAAAGAGAATACATTACCATAAATAGCGTAATCTGTTTAATTGGTCATTTAAGTCAGTGGCCCACAACCCCGCGGGCAAGCGGACCGGTACCGGTCCGTGGATCAAATTGTACTGGGCCGCACAAGAAACATTTAATTATTCCCTTTTTATTTATTTTCTTCTTGGCATTGTAAATCAAAACAATATAAAATATAAATAATAATCAACGCCCCCCTCCCCCAGCAGACCGCGGTGAAATGATCAAACATTGACCGGTCCGCAAACATTGACCGGTCCGCGGCGAGAAAAAGGTTGGGGGTCCACCGATTCAAGTTATTGCTATACAAGAATGAAAGTCGCAGTTATTTTGCAAGAAAAATGTTCTGTTACACATTTTAATGGAATTATGTTTGTTATGTAGGCTTAAAACTTTCATTTCTCACACAAACGTTAAATAGACAAATTAAAGGTGTCTTATTATATATTGGCCGTATATAGCCGTTGAGTCCAGTTTATTATTATTATTATTATTATTATTATTAGTAATGGGAATATTCATCGGAATTCGGACTACCGTCGGAGCCATTCTGGAGTGTCGGAATATGCATTAAAATAGGAAATAATAAATACCCAAAAAGCTATCAAATTTCTCATCGGTCTAATCGCATCCCAACCAGTGTTTTTTCTGAGCACATAAATCGCCCAAGTGTGCGCACAGATTACAATAAAGCGCACAGATTACAATACAGCGCACAGAATACAATGAAGCGTATTAACGTTTCGTTTAGTAGGCCTGTATTCCAGTGGGTTGTGCACAGTTAATTTCATCTGCAAACTGGCATATGCATAATTGCATATCATTGTATAGAATCGGTCATTGTATAGGAATCAGTGAAGTTTTTGGCATCTTTCCATCACTGGTTTATAACAGTCTTCATTAAATGAAATGTATGATCTCGTTGATATTTCGTTAAACTCATTCATATGGAAACAGCTGTTTACTGTATAATGATTTAATCACATATGAAAAAGAAAAAAAAAATTGGTTGCCTATTTGTTGTTATACAATTCACACCTACATCTACTCATTGTCTTACTTTTAGAGTTGATACACCTGTGTGTGCACGAACTTTCGAATGCAGGGCTATCCTAGGATCTTTGGGGGAGGGGGGGAGGGGCCTGAACAGAGATTTGTTGGGGCTCAAGGCAAAAGTACCTGTCGGGATCATTTGAGCATTAGAAATTAATTTTGGACGGCTGCTATTTTGGGAGTAGGGGAACCTAAGTGGTAGCCTCGTTAGTCTGTCTATAAGCATAGCTCTGGTAGAGACATATAGAGATTCTGGTGGGAGGGGGGAGGGGGCGTTTGACAAAAGTACACTCACGGGACAGATTAAATAAGTGTCATGGTATAGTTATGAGTACTACGCACACAGGGGTGTGTGTGTCTTTGGAGCTTGGCCAACCAGGTCAACATGTGGTCACGGGGTCATGATTCGAGATGTTTATAGAAAATAAATATGTTGTTTATTATTCTAGATATTTATAGAAAATAAATAATGTTGTTTATTTGTAAATTGTATTGACTAAATGAGTGAGAGACAGAGCGATGTGGAATGTTCGAGTTGGATGGAAGGAAATTATATAAAGACGATGTACAGTAGATTGAGAGGAGAGTTGAGGCAATCGAGTCAGTGAAGTTCTTTGAGTTCAGAAGTTCAGTTGAATATTAAGAGAGTATTTGAGTACATATCAGAAGTTTTAGTTGATCAGTTCAGTTCATTGTTTACAAGTATTATTCATTGGATTTATTCTGTTTATTTATATTATTGTGTCGTCAATAAATCATATGAACCATGGACATGAATTGAGTTTTCATTAATAACCAGCTCATACAATAACGATCATTTACAATAAGGTTCTTTAGCAGTCATGGAAGGTTGTCTTCTTTGCTTATCTACAAGAGCGGTTCTGATTGAATAAGTAATACAACTATTTCATTGTCTGAGCGCTACTGGCATTTATCGGTATAAAATCCCCCCCCCCCCCAAATCCACCACCGCATTGCGTAACGCAGTGTCTTCAACTGAGAATCTCTAGTAACATGTTCGACCTGTCATGTCAAGGTCATCAGCACCCCCCCCCTCTTTTTTTGTTGTTGTTAGTGTCTTACATTCACTGAAACATTATATTGGACCGCTGTTTGGCAAACTAAGAGTTCACTTCAAGATGTTCATATTTTTTTTTTGTGAATGATGAGGAATATGTATGAAAGTATTTCAGTAAAATAATAAACACACAGACTCGACGCCGATACATTGATAGGAAGGATGTTGAAGAGTTGTAAGCTTTTTGTTTGCGACGTTCAGGAATGTGACTCGTTTTAGACCGTTTCGTTTTATTGGGCGGCGCTCGCGCACACACACAAACACAGAGAGAGAGAGAGAGAGAGAGAGAGAGAGAATACATTAAAGGTACAAAACGTAAAAACAATAAAACATTTTTTATGGCTTGGGCTGTGGATGTTTAGAACGACATTTTTGTTTATGTCTGCCTTCTTTTTTAAAAAAAAAATCCTTAATGCCATACTGTGGACATCGTCAGCGATTAAAGTTTAAATGACAAAAAGTTTAAATGACACATATATGTTACTTTATTATTGACCGACTAAACTATTAGGCACATAGACAAAAGTAAATATATGTCTACATTTGGGGGGGGGGGCGCTGATCTTTTCAGTTGATGTTATGCAGGCAATTTTTGTTTTATTTTTAGAGAGGAACTTTTCTTTGCCATATTGCATTACTTTAAATTCACTTGAGGTTTATTTTTTGTTATCTGTTGAAACGAAATTCTTTGTCTGCTTGTTTGTTTTATAGTGTGTGATTCAGGCTATACTCTTGCATGAATGTGTAACACATACTTAATTCAAGTTTAGGACAAATACGTCCAGAGAATGATGCATTCACTCCGTTATGTATAAATAACTTCATGCCTTAAGCTTTACATTTGTATTTATTACAATGTTTTTTTTTTAATTACTATTTTTTCATTGCGCATTAATGTACATCAATTAGCATGGTAATTCCTTTTTTTTTTTTAGGTTGCATTAAAAAAAATAGCTCAATGAATACAGCCAGATTACAAATGGTTGATGTTACCTGAAAGAACTCTCTCTCTCTCTCTCACTCTCTCTTCTACCTCTCTCTCTTTTCTCTCTCTCTCTCTCTCTCTCTCTCCCTTTTCTCTCTCTCTCTCCCTTTTCTCTCTCTCTCTCCTCTCTCTCTCTCTTCTCTCTCTCTCTCTCTTCTCTCTCTCTCTCTCTCTCTTTCTCTCTTTTCTCTTTTTTTTTTTAATTGGCATAAACAGTAGTATAATTACTCATCTAATTAAACAGAGATCTCATTTATCTCAACCTAATTTCGGAAGTATTACTAAAGTGTTTGCATTAGATTTGATGTGACACTTGTGAATGAATGAACGCTTATTACATAAAACACCTGAGTGTACTAATTGCTGACCCGTGTACCTGTCAACACTTACACTCCCATATGTTTCACTTCGTTCACACCACTTCATTTTTTTTTAATTGTATATCTCCCCCTCTCCTCACAGCCTTTCCAGCAGTAAACAAAACAAAACTATCCAACTAAACTAAAGCACAAATATAACTATAACATTTGAACATCATTTTTACACCATGTAACAATATTCATCGAAGCTCTACCATTTCTAAAAACATATATATTCTGTACAAATGTTAAACATCAGACTATATAGGGTTCTGTGTAAATTTTTGTTAAGCATAAGCGCCGTTCAACTATTAAGTAAGTTTGCCTGCTGGTAAGCTGAATGAATATACATGTACAATGTTTCTGAATGTTAGAGCTGAACTTTCAAGGAGACAATTGCTAGTGTCTCCCGGTTTTTTTTTTAATTACTTGATACATGAAACTTGTGTATCGCTTGCTTAACTAACATGTCATTTTACAGATTTGGTTTGTCAACCGATTAGGGAGATATATTTAAATTGTAGTACTTATAGTACATTTATGAACATAGTTACACGTTGTTTTATAGTGGTACTTCTTTATTAAAATTGTTGAAGATGTAGTCTTAAAAGCTTGAAGTCGTGAAATATGTATCACACAGTGCTCACATGTATGGAATGAAAAGTACATACATGTAATCCATTGCTTGCAAAAAAAAAATGTAAGTAAAGGATTGTCTTACAGGATTACGGGGTTAAATGAATTGTAGGAGTTAATCTATCTTTAGCCACTGCAGGCTATCGGATTGTGTGACTAGCAAATGCCTAGCCGCTTCTACTTTCCTTAACTTCGTATGCATTTTTTTTTTATAAAGTGTGATTCCTTCTAAACTAGTCTTTTAAAGGCATTCAAAAGTCCCTTCTATACATTCGTGGTACTTTTCATCGCATTGTCACAAGGCACCCCGATTTCCCGGGCGACGCCGGGTGTTAAACAGCCGGTTAATGGTATTTTGTAATAAGTCAGAAAGTAAAACCACATAAACTAGTTTTGGTCTCCTATGCCGAGCACCCAATTAGGTAATAAAATGCCCCATAAGATTCTTGCGAACCCATTAGTTCTATGGCCTTGGAATGCTCACCTTTCAGAACCTCCACCCCCCCCCCCCCAAGCATCGCCAGGGCCTTATTATACGAATATTCTTTGAGCAGCTAGTCCCACAGACGATGACCTGGTGGTCCAGTTGGATAAGCTAATCACAATAAGGAAACGCTATCCAGACTCTCCAGTCCAATTAGCTGCTTAATCACCATACTGTGCTACATAAAGACAGTCCATATCTATTGAAGCTGTTACCGATTCCAAAGAGGAATGTTATTATGCTTTACACTTAATTTCACCAACCTAATAGCTCTATAAATTATGTTACTCTAAACTGTAAAACAATTGTGTGAATTTTTTTTTATTGACTAATAAGTACAGAATTTATTATTTTTTTTTAATTTAATTTTTAAAAAATGTAATGGTTACTTTGTTTCCTTTAACTTTAATAGCAGAATCGATTTGACAAACTAAAATAGAATCATAAAAAATTGCGTAACTGATGAATTGGCAATACTGCTTTTCTCATTGATGAATCAATCCAGCCTTGAAGATGTTAATTCGCCACCCATTACAAATAAATAATTCTTTTGTTGTTTTCAATATTTTGTCGAAACGCTTTTTTAATGAATGATAACGAAAAGTAAATATAAAAGTTTAAACAAAAGTTTAGCCCGAAAATGTCAATCAATACACACGAAGTTACTTCCTCTTGATTATCTCCCTGATTTTACACAGATTCTAAAAAAAACCCAGACATAAACACAAATAAACCTCCAAAAAAAGTAAACATACAATTTTACAAGCGTGATGCACACAGACATCCACAGCGCATGCGTCACTCTGAGCGTCTACTACTCTACGAAATGATGCGTCATAATAAATTTGAGTCATTGAGCGTACATGAGATAGACTTAGCGTTCAGTAAATTCGATTAACATTTGAAAAGAAATGAAATCATTGCGTTAAACTTCTCTAATGATATGTTAGCCTGGTTTCTATATTATTGTATTAACACTATTATTTTAACATGATTATCATTTTTTACCATTCAAGTGCTAAAATCAATTAGGTAAACATAAATATCCGACTCCGATCACTTAAACCAGTGGTCCCCAACCTTTCTCTCGCCACGGACCGGTCAGCGTTTGCTAATTTTACCGGCGCCCACTGGAAAGGAGAAGGGGGGGGCGTTGATTATTTCTCGTCCATGGAAAGTCACACAATCACGAGATAAAAAAAATAAAAAGGTAATAATGTAATGTTTCTTGGGCGGCCCAATAACATTCGTTCCACGTACCGGTACCGGTCCGCGGCCCGGGATTTTGGGACCACTGGCTTAAACGACTTAAAGTATGTCAGGGGTTTGCTCAATATTTTTGTTCAACGTGCTTTTGGCATTAGAAAGAAAGTAATGTAAGCAATGTCTTAGCGACCCACACTGATCCCTTAATATGTTAGGGGTATAGCAAACTACCTTTTAATCTGCCACTGCTGTCCTCGGGTCTGATTCGTTTTTTTTCCAACCTATCCACCTTTGATGCAGAGAGTAGGATGTCGTGTGCGATTGGTACCTCACCCCATACTAACCTAAGTGTGTGAAGTCCCTCTAAGGATGAGATGATATCTCTCAGATCCTATAAACCACTAATGGGACGGTTTTTATGGTGCCCTTCATTCATGCCCACTTTAGCCGATAGTGCAATGGCCATGGAGACACCACGGGGGAGATATATCGGGAACTTGAGTAGAATGTTCTATATTTGTTCTATACAGCCTCTTTCGCCCCCCCCCCCCCTGATACGCCATTATTTAGAACTGTGGTTCTCAAATAGTGGGTCGAGAATCGCGGACTAAATTATAATTGTGGGTCGCGAGTCGCGGGCTAAATTATAATTGTGGGTCGCGACAAAATGTATTGATCGATAATAAATCCACGTGTTCATGATCACATATCTTATTTCTCCAGATGTTACTAATTTTGTAACTAATAATGTTTCGTATGGGATTGTTTACAAAGTAAAAAAGGGTTAACATCTATTTATTCCATTATTACGATAGTATTCTCTTTCTGTTTGGGTAGTTGTTTTTTTTTTTCTTAAGATTTGGGGCACAAAGAAACAAGAATTTTGTATAGTGGGTCGCGAATCATAAAGTTGAGAACCACTGAACTAGAACAATAGTCCCCCCCCCCATATCTACTCTAGAATCCGGTTTAACTACTTCGGTCTTATCTGGGCCTGAATCAGGGGGGCCGAAACTGAACCTGAGCAAGAGGGCCGTGTCTGCTCCTTTCTGGGCCTAAAGAAGAGGACCAGGTCTGGATCTATAGAAGAGAACATGAATGGGCCTAAAGAAGAGGACCAGGTGTGGAGTCTGGACATAAAGAGGGCCGTGTCTGGACCCTACTCTGACGATCGATTCTGGACCCTACTCTGACGATCGATTCGACCTATAGGAGGACCAGGTCTGGAGTAGAGAACAAGGCAGTGTATTTGATCGGTTCACATACACACACACACTCTCACTCATAATACAATCAATTGTTTAGTGGTTCGATGAAAAGTGTCAACATTATTCTACACCCTGCACATTAAGAAACGGTTTATGTGATATTTCATGTGTCTTTAAATAGAATGACCCATTTATACTGTTATTGTATTCACAGGTGTAGAGGTGGAGGCCTGTATGTTGTGCACTTCTAAATAGTGCACTGTTGTTGTTTTGGTGGTTGTTTTGTTTTGTTTAACTGAGAGACACTTAGCCCATGATGTGTACCTTTAGTGCGGTGTGCTCTTGCTCATGTGTGTATGCTTGTTTGTTTTTTTAACAACCAACCTTTCTGATTGATTCATTCATTCATTCATTATGTGTATTATTGTGAATCATATAAACAAAACTGACCTCAGAGCCAAGCACGATGCCAGATCAGAAATGTTCATAATTTTATGTAATTCGAATATTAAATCGGGAAGGGAAGGATATAATTACAATTTCATATTTGGTTTGTTGTTGCGGAGCTATCAGTTTAATTGGGCAGGTGAATTTTGATCTGCTAAAGTTATAGTCAAGAATGCATGAACTGAGTAACTTATCGGGATTAGCAGGGTCTTTGAAGTGCAGTGGATGGGGTGCATGGTGCACTCTAACTGATAAATGAAAGTTTCAAGTCCGCTACACTGTGACTCATCCAGATTAGAGTTTAGACATTACGTTCTCTCTATTTACAACTTGACTTCGGTCTAGTCATCTGTAACAAATCGGGACCAAGTTTCTTCAAAAGTTTTCATTGAACTTGTACTTGATAGTAGTACAGTGGTGTGTACTGCATACATACGGGGGTTCATTCACTTTTTTTAAGGAACCACTTCTGCATACATCGGAAATGAGGTTAGCAGAATGTTCGCAAAGCAAAGAAGAAAATTTAGAAGAAAAAAAACAGGAAAAAAACACTACAACCACGGCAGACAGTTGAATGCATATAATCCAGACAGGTTATGTGCTGAATGGTATGAGTCATGTCATAGTCTGGTGAACGTAATTCAACATATCATTGTCATGACAAGCTGCGGGGAGAGAGGAGGTTTCTGTGGATGACGTCATGTACTTTGGTGCATTTAAGACTTCACCGTAATGAAGAACGTGCATTTACCGTGTTTATCCGGGGAAAAAATGAGATTAAAAAAAAAATAAAAAGTAAGGACCAGACATGATTTTTTTTTGGTCCACGATTCTTGAAATAAACGCCCACACCTAACATCACGTGTGATTATTTATTGATTAAATTAGAATTAGACCTGGTTAGTATGTGTTTGTACGGATCACTATGTACGTGTTTGATTCTTTAGCATTTATAGGATGAAAAAAAAAAACATCCCCTGAAAAAAAAAAAACCCAGAATGAAGCTGCAAAACAATAATAATATAAAACCGGGTCTTTTTTTCTAACACAGTATCTGTGTCTTGTTTCGCCATTAAGGGAACATGGAAATCTGGATTGTTCATATTGATGTACTTTTCAAGAGCAATGTACTTTTTAGAGCAATGTACTTTTTAGAGCTATGTACTTTTCAGAGCAATGTACTTTTTAGAGCTATGTACTTTTCAGAGCAATGTACTTTTTAGAGCTATGTACTTTTCAGAGCAATGTAATTTTTAGAGCTATGTACTTTTCAGAGCAATGTAATTTTTAGAGCTACGTACTTTTTAGAGCAATGTAATTTTTAGAGCTATGAACTTTTTAATTTAAGAAAATAACTATACTTTAACTAGATGCATTTTTAATTTTTTTTTTTTAATTTGATTAGTACCTTTGATCAAAGGCTGAATCGACAGCCACCAATGTTTACAAGAGGTGATTACATCTTCATTGTGCGTTATAGTTTTAAAAATTTCGTTTGTATATTTGTTTTGTCTTGTAGGCCAACAAATAAAAGAACACTTGTTTATATTTTTTTTTTAAATCCATTTTATCACATTTAAACTAATGTAATGCCGCAACGTACTTTTTGAGTGCCCAAATGTTGGACGAGTCGGGTAGCTTGCTGGCCATTTGGTTTTATTGTAATCCCATATGCTGATGGGTGGGACGGATGGCCGAGTGGTGTAGATAATCGACTGTCGGCCTGACATTCCTGGGTTCGATATACGGTGAAGACTATGGGATTTTTTTTTCAGGTGAAATTTGTTTCAAGGTCGTCCCACAATTCCACCCAGCTTTAAATGGGTACCTGACTTAAGTTGGGGAAGTTGTTCTAACCCCACAATCCCCTTCATATGCCGAGGTTATAGAAACAGATGAATTCTACACTCCATCTGCCCCGATGGCCCATTAGGGCTAAGGAGAACTTCACTTTTTTTTTATAAGCTGATGGGCATGGCAAGATTAATCTAAGGAGCCCTACGGGTCTAATGATCATTTGGTTCAAATAAATAAATGTAACAACTATTCTTTATAATGTTTCAGTTTTACTGGGGCGAATTTAATACCATCCATGCGAAGGATCTCATTGAGAGAAAAAAAAATGCATTGTCAGTACTCAAGGGTGGCTATATCATGGCTCGCGAGCCGTATGCGGCTTCAGGCTAGTGGTGCGGCTCTTATTCATATGAAAGACATTTTTTTTATTTAATTGTCGTTAAAAATCGTGTCTCTATACAATATTCTTCGCTGATATTTGGATCCCAAACATAGTGAGGCTGGGTAGCCAGAGAGCCGTTCTAATGGATATGCCTTCTATGCGGCTGTCACTAATGGATATGCCTTCTATGCGGCTGTCACTAATGGATATGCCTTCTATGCGGCTGTCACTAATGGATATGCCTTCTATGCGGCTGTCACTAATGGGTATGCCTTCTATGCGGCTGCCACTCCAAAAAAAAAACAACATCCGACCTGTTTAACTTTGTTTTAATATGGTGCTAAGAGGGGCCCTATGTGTACTTTTGCTTGGGCCCCAATATATCTCGAGAAGTCCCTGTCCTTGGCGCTTATTGACCTAAGCAGTTATGTCTCAGTTATGATTGGAAAGGTGAGACTGAGATCTTGTCTCAGTTATGATTGGAAAGGTGAGACTGAGATCTTGTCTCAGTTATGATTGGAAAGGTGAGACCGAGATCTTGTCTCAGTTATGATTGGAAAGGTGAGACCGAGATCTTGTCTCACAGTTACATAAAATGTCAAGGGTGTCATCGATAATGCGGTGGAAACGATCTGGCAGATTGCGTTAAGCTATTGTTGGCCATCGTTGAGCGTTGCTAATCGCGCCCAGTCTATGGGCCGCCTCCAAGCATAAAATTTCAGACCACACACACACAGAGGAAGTGTCTGAAGCCCATTGTATAGGAGCGGGTCCATATAAATTGGATTAGTAAGTAAATAGCTGTGTGTGTGTGTATAAGGTCTGTAAGTGTGCACGCATTTTGTTTTGTTTTGTTTACACTGCATCTTCATGCTGAACATATTAATGTGCCATTATTCTTTTCTTCTGTGAGTGTCATGTGTGTTTTATGTTTGTTACAGGTCTGTTTGTGAGTTCGTCTTGAGTGTGTTTGTTTTTTTTACAGGGATGTTTGTGAGTTCGTCTTGTGTGTGTGTTTATGTTTGTTACAGGGCTGTTTGTGTCTTTGTTACAGGGGTGTCGAAATAAGGCCGGGGACGTACATTAGCGGGAAAACTTCGTATTTTTTTTTGTATTCTTAGTGAAACATTTAGCCTCCAAGTTATTAGCGACGCCGCTGGTTTATCTTTGGTTACCTGTGTTCATTTCCCGTCACGCCGGAGTGATCGTTTTTTCTTTTTCATTTTCCTCTTTGATTGAAATAGGAGTGCAACCATGGACGTATTCATGGGGGGAGGGCATTAGCCCCCCCCCCCTACATTTTGAAAAAATGTCATATAAGAGGGGGGCATTTGCTCCCCCCCCCCTTACATTAAAAAAAATGTCATAAAGTTGTTATTTCCCCCCCCCCCGGAAAATTTTTGCCCCCCCCCCCGGAAAAATTCCTAGCGACGCCTATGAGTGCAACCTGGCAAAAATACCTTTACAGCTTTGATATTTTAATCGTATATAACTAATATCAGATTCAGTTGAACGTTATACATTCTTAGCACTTATATTTTCGAGGCAGTCCTATTGAACTGAACGCTGGTAAGTAATGCGATGCGGTTCTAAATCCGCTTGTTTTTCATGTGCCCGAGTGTATAGACAGAAGTGATGTAAGTGACAACTATTTCACTCGTATCGGGGAGTCATTTAAGGCTACTGTAATCATAAGCAGTGGCGCAACCAGCAAAAAGTGCTGGGGGGGCTCACACTATGAAAAAAGACAGTTTGACAGTCTTTTTTGTAACTTTATAACATTAATTATGTATTAATGATTTGGCCTGCCCCCCCCCCCTGGTTGCGCCACTGATCATAAGGCTTGTAATAGGGCCTATTTTGCGAAAGAAATTACTAAACGTATAATGCCCTGCCATATTTTTATATCGTATGTCTGTTTCCATCAGTATCAAAGAGTTTAAGACTTCTAGCCGTTTTCTTGTATGAAGTCAGTCGTGAAAAAAAAAATCGCTGGGGGAAATCTAGGCCTATAGTCTGATCAACGAGGGGCCGATTTTTATTCAGGGCCTAAGGCTTATGGCCCAATGGCTAATTCTGCCACTATACAGGTGCTACATTTTACCACTCGTCTATGTATCTGCAAGATTTATGCTAGATATCTGTTTGCGAGCCATTGTAATCTGTCCATGATTAATACATATAATTATTTTTAATCTGATCCAATGAAAATTGGCTCAAATTCACCACCTATTAATTTTGTTACTAAAGTTGAAAAAGCGAGTTTCACTTTTAGCTCCACATTGCTTATGTTTTTTTTTTCAAATTTATTTATTTTGCGTAATATTTTCTTTAGGGTCAATAAATTAAATTATATTAAAAAAAAGTTTCGCGTGCTCACGTTTTCCACGTGGGAGATGTGTACCCCCCCCCTTCCCCCGCCCTCCATGCAGTGTTTTTTCCCCTTCTCTCTCCCCAGCATCTGCTGCCCCATTAAACATCCGAGGCACGCCGTGAGGTTACGGAAGCCTGTCATATTCCTGTGTTATTCTCCCAGACTTGTTATGACAGACAGACTGCTGCTGCCTGGTCAGGAACAAAGCCCGGGTTTAGGCTGAAGCTTGCCGACTTAAAGGATGTGCCACAGTAATTTCATCTAACCTGGCAGTCTCCATGTGTATTTTGCCTCTCCCCTCCCCCAACTTCCCCCCTCTCATCAGCGTCTATAGTGGTCTCTTTTTTTTACCAATAGTTTGTATTGCAATGCAAGGATGGACCTATTTCCTGCCAGCTCGTCACAATTTTTTTTTTGGTTAGCTTAACAATGATATCTGTTTTCTCTCTCCTACTTATATGTCTTTCTAAAAATAAAACAGATAGCAGTGGTTTTAATGTGTTCCCCCACTTTATGGTCAAACGTTTTGATGGGATATTTTTATAAATTGTCAAGGAAAGTGACACTTAAATAGATTTCTCAAAAAAAAAACAAAAACATCGTATCTCCATCACATGTGTGTGTGTGTCTGTGTGTGTGTCTCAGTGTGTGTGTGTGTGTGTCTCAGTGTGTGTGTGTGTGTTTGTGTGTCTCAGTGTGTGTGTGTCTCAGTGTGCGTGTGTGTGTCTCAGTGCGTGTGTGTGTGTCTCAGTGTGCGCGTGTGTGTCTCAGTGTGTGTGTGTGTCTCAGTGTGTGTGTGTGTCTGTGTGTGTGTCTCAGTGTGTGTATGTGTGCCTCAGTGTGTGTGTGTGTTTGTGTGTCTCAGTGTGTGTGTGTCTCAGTGTGTGTGTGTGTGTCTCAGTGTGCGTGTGTGTGTCTCAGTGTGTGTGTGTGTGCGTGTGTGTGTCTCAGTGTGCGTGTGTGTGTCTCAGTGTGCGTGTGTGTGTCTCAGTGTGCGTGTGTGTGTGTCTCAGTGTGCGTGTGTGTGTCTCAGTGTGCGTGTGTGTGTCTCAGTGTGTGTGTGTGTGTGTCTCAGTGCGTGTGTGTCTCAGTGTGTGTGTGTGTCTCAGTGTGTGCGTGTGTGTCTCAGTGTGTGCGTGTGTGTCTCAGTGTGCGTGTGTGTGTCTCAGTGTGTGTGTCTCAGCGTGTGTGTGTGTGTCTCAGTGTGTGTGTGTCTCAGTGTGTGTGTGTGTCTCAGTGTGTGTGTGTCTCAGTGTGCGTGTGTGTGTCTCAGTGTGCGTGTGTGTGTCTCTGTGTGCGTGTGTGTGTCTCAGTGTTCGTGTGTGTGTCTCAGTGTGCGTGTGTGTGTCTCAGTGTGCGTGTGTGTGTGTCTCAGTGTGCGTGTGTGTGTCTCAGTGTGCGTGTGTGTGTCTCAGTGTGCGTGTGTGTGTCTCAGTGTGCGTGTGTGTGTCTCAGTGTGCGTGTGTGTGTCTCAGTGTGCGTGTGTGTGTGTCTCAGTGTGTGTGTGTGTCTCAGTGTGTGTGTGTGTGTCTCAGTGTGTGTGTGTGTCTCAGTGTGTGTGTGTGTGTCTCAGTGTGTGTGTGTGTGTCTCAGTGTGCGTGTGTGTGTCTCAGTGTGCGTGTGTGTGTCTCAGTGTGGGTGTGTCTCATTGTGTGTGGGTGTCTCATCATTTTTTGTATGATATAATACATTTTTTTTTTACTTTTCATACAAGCTTTTTTTTTTATTTTGTTTTAAAAAAAAAACATCATGCCATCTTTTTTTTTTCGCTCCAATAAAAACACCTTTACCTCACTTTTTCTTGGAATCGTACAGCGTGACTTTATCTGACGCAGGCATCTCCCGATTGTTTTCTTTGTTCGATGCCGACTGTCGGTGTTCATATGAAACTTATATCAACATTGGTGGTCTTAACATTACGCGCAACTAATATGCTTGCTAGTGCCATACACAGCTCCGGGAGCTGTAAGTGTTATCGTATGACAGAATCTTATCTCGGGACCCCACTGGCCCCGGAAGTGTGCCCTGATCGTCACTATTAAAAGACCGCTACTGTTATGAATGTGGGGACGGGTGGTCGTGCGGTGTAGAGCGCTATACTGTCGGCTGAAGAGTCCTGGGTTCGAACCTTAGAGAGAACCTTGGTGTAAAGGTTTGAAGTTTGGGGTCTGACTGTTGTTACTGTTCGAATAGATGTGGAGGCGCTTCTGTGGTAGCGGGTCGTTGACTTTACATTCAAACAACTTCAAATAAATACACAAAACAGTGCGGCTGATTCTTGGTTTTATTTGTGGACGTAGACTTTAAAATATTACATTAAATTTAAGACAAAGGCACATAATGAAGGCACATCTTCAAAGTCAAGTAAAACACGTCCTACTAGTCTGAGATCAAAAGAGTAACTGCCTCTATCTCCAAGGCTTGTATCTAAGCAAGTCACAAATGACGTCTAACTGGTAGTAACTACGTCACATAACAACATGAAAATTCATACTCTCTATAGTCACTAAAAAAGTGTGATTAACACACATGCACAAGCTAAATGAAACAGTGTATATTTAATTCAACTTTAACTCCTTCACACTTGGGATTTTTGTTCAGTTCCTGGTGTAAGTCTCCAAGTCCACCCAGCTTTAAATGGGTATCTGACTTAAAGTTGGGGGAGTAAAGGCGGCTGGGCGTTGTGCTAACCACACATTACCTTTGTATGCACTTTTATATTCTATATAATTCTACACTTCATCTGCCCCGATGAGCCCATAGGGGCTTTAAGGAACTTTACTTGACTTTTATGAATGTGGTTTTCTTATAATGTCTGCGGGTGTATCCCCTCACTCTATATCTGACCTGACTCAACATACGAAACCAAATGTTCCATCACATCCCCATTCCTAGTTTACTTTTGTCTATTTCTTAGAATAGGGTGTTTACTTAGCTAAAGATGGCTGTAATTCGATATGAAAACACACCCTCAGCTGATGATTTGAACTTCCTCTTACTGTTCATCTCTTGTTTCCTTCTGTTTCCTGTGTTCGCCGTTTAGCATTTTTAAAGGTCAGTTTGTTCTGTAGATAATCTAAGACAGTTCGCAGTAATTCTTACCAACAAGAGGATCTGGAGAGAGAAAAAAAAACTGTGCACTTTAGTGAACCGAGTACTAGTGATAACCCTTCTCCAGCTTACCATCTCTCTCTCTCTCTCTCACGGTCACAGCACGACGTAAAGTGCATTTGATAAATAATTAAATAGACTTCGTTCCTGGGAAACGAAAAACAACAATCATAGCAAATAACCGAAATTTATTTCTAAATGAACGAAACAAAGCTACATATTTTCTTATAACTAGATGGCTCGTAAAATCTCTAGATTGAGTTATATAAAATATCCAAGTTGGCAACCATGTTCCCACCTTTGAAAATAAATTTCTTCTATATATTGTGCATGGGAACAGATTTTAGAGCATGGATTCTTCTCATTGAGTGCCGAAGGTTTTCTATGGGCTCGCAGGTTTTATCAGTAGGTCTATTGATTTATTTTTTTTTAATTTTATTTTTCATGATCTATACAGAAGTGACCTTACACTTTACTGCGGGGAAGAGATGGAAGCATTAAGTGGGGCACTGGTCCAGTATCGTGATCCAAGTATCGTGGTCAAGAGTTTAGTTCTGTTACACCAGGTGACCAAAGTATCTCCTGTTCGCCCCCCCCCCCCCCCCAGTTAAGGATATCACTGTCAAATAGAAAGACTGTTTCGTTATTATTGTTAAACCGAGGACGTTGTGTCACATAACATTTATAAATAATCTGAATCTGTAGTTCATTACTTTAAAAAAAAAAAGAGGTAGGGGGGGTCACAGTTTCAAATTAATATAGTGGTTTAGTACCTCGTATGTTTGGTTTTTTTACTTACCAAAATAACTTCTATGCATTGTTGACGAACTTCGGTTTTGATCTCCCCCCTCCCCCCCCCCTTGTAATAAAAGCACTCAGTGTGGTTATCTATAATACAAATTTTACATCATATGTTCCGGTTTCCGTCTGTCATCGCGACTTCCGTCTGTCATCCAAGATGGCGGCATAAACAATTCATCCAAGATGGCGGCATAAACAATTCAAAGATGGCAGAAACATTTACTGTTTTCTTCTTAACATGCATAATCCGGCTACCAACTGGCCAGCCGAGTAAGAATAGTCTCCTACATGGCTGCCAGAATTGACATTGGACCAGCCATATGTTTAGTGCCGAGGTGACAAAATACCGCACACTAACATACGGCAGGTAAGATCATGAATGCCAAATGGCAATCTCAATGCAATACGGTTTTCGACCGCCTCAATCATTACCAAAGGGCAAGAAGCGATCTTAGGAGAAGTAACACAAAATCATGCCAAAATATTCTGTGATACTCTTCGAAACAAATTTAAAACGAAATGTAGTTCCAAAGGCCTATCTATATCTCACAGTAACGTAATAAATCTATGGTGTTAAATTAGTTATTAAATGAGAAGCGATCGTAAAAGAAATATTTACAGAAATCGTTCAATTAATATTCTGTGTTATGTTCCACAATCTCAATTTTAAACCAAAATTATGGATACCTAAATATAATGTAATATTTATATTGTTTAAATTGTTATTATTTCTAAAATATGTCTATTTCTAATGTAAAATTATTTCCCTTTATTACTAACCTAAAAAAAAAAAATACGTCACTTTTTTTTCATTTGTTGACTTACGTCACATGAATGAATTGAATAAGGGTTGAGATTGAGTAGCGCCGTACACAACGTTTACAATGCAAACTAACCCATTTATGATGGGGGCTTCACACAGAGGGTGTATGGAGGGGGCCCAGTTTGAGGAGGGCCCCCAAAATATTTTTTAAACTAAATATTAAGTACATTATCTCATGTCAAAATGTAGTGGCTCCCGAAGATGCCTAAAATCCCTTGGTTCGGCATTGGCTTCACAGAACTATAATGTTGAAAGCTTTGATATGTCTTTCTTTTTTAAGAGGCCTAATGTTTTCTACGTCTGCGGCCTCAACTGCATTGATGGAAGACTATGTTTTTAATTGAAGGTCAGCTAAAGCTACTCAACGATTCTTTCTTCTCGGGACCAAGCTTGAGAAGCGTAAAAAAATTATCTCATGCCAAAATGCAGGGGCAGCCCCCAAAGAGGCCAAGCCACCGGGCCCGTAAATCCCTAGGTTCTGCACTGCCGGGTCGGCAATTTTTCTTAGTTAATTGTACTATGCTACAATGTAAAACAGTAAATAAACCACCCGTTAAACATGTAGCGTTTTGCTTAACACAAGCACTCACTCGCGTCTCTCTTTTTTTTTAAATACGCCATGTTGAACGTCATAAAACATTAAATGAATAACTGTTTGGAAAGGAGTCCATTAAAATATTATGAAGGAATATGATTTTAAGAGTTGTTGTTTATGTTTACCCATAGTGAGGATTATTTTTTTTGGGAGGAACTATTTAACATATGAATTTTATTTGATGTATTATTAGGTGTCCCTATTTTGGCTACAATAACCTGTTCATGTCCTTGGGGCCACTGCAAGTATATAGACCAGAGATGAGCGAACAGCGGATGCGTCCGCTTGCGGACGCAGATCCGCAGACTTTTCCGAATCAGCGGACTGACAGCGGATGCTTCGTATGGTTAAGTTGCGGACTCGCGGACTGACGCGGATCTTCTTTAGCGTTACCATAAAAAATTTCAAGTCATTTAAACAGATAAATTTCAGCAATGCGGACGCGCGGACTGACTGCGGACCAATGTTGTAAGATTCTGCGGACGAGGATCATTGATAGAAATCCGCGGACGGACGCGGACGCTAAATTTCAAGATCCGCACACCTCTGATATAGACTGATTGTTAACGCGCTAAAATATATACCACCATTTTCAACTCCGTGTGCCTACTCGCCGGTCCGGGTACCGGGCCTTTGATAACTAGTCTGTTATAAAAAACAATCATCGTTTGTTGAAATATTCTCTTTCTGCGATCGCTCATTACATGTAAACACTCAGGGTAAGGTCTAGGTTTGTGCACACTTTCCCTTATGGTATAATGTGCTCTTACGCCCATACATCTGATTGTTTGTTTGCTTTACAAGAGGACACTTCGGATCCAGCTGATTATGCAGTTTTTAAAATGCTAGTCATAAAAATGTGCCTGAGAACTTGAACATCTCAGCAGACATTGAATTGTATAGAATTATATTTATTTCATTGAATTATACGCACATGTTCAAATGTAATAAATATAATTCTTTACAATTCAATGTCTGCTGAGATGTTCAAGTTCTCAAGCACATTTTTATGACTAGCATATATACAGTGGATTCCGCTTAATTGGGACACCGCTTAGTTGGGACAGCCGCTTATTTGGGACAAATCTCAAAGAAACCAAACCAAGAAGCCAATGGTAAATGTATATGTTTAATTGGGACAGCCTCTTAATTGGGACAAGAAGCCTCGGTCCCGATGTGTCCCAATTAAGCGGAATCGACTGTATATTTATATATATATATATTATAACTAAATAATAAAAATTAAAACTATTTGTGATCCCAATAGGATCGTTATCCGAGGTCTATGGTCATTTGATCCCATCTATCCATCAATTTCGCTTTGGTCTAGTCAACAACTCACTGTGTTCTATTTTCGAGCACTGCACCTCGTTCAAGGGGGGGTGGACGGTGTAGAGAAACCGTTGATTGTGATTCAGACTATTTAACAGTCATTTACACACCCACTCACCTGCAGTCGATGGTAAACAGGCTAAAATATGTCTTTGAAGTAGATTATGTATCTGTTATTTATAAATATAGCTTATTTGAGCAGATTCTAAGCCTAAACTGTAAACATTCTGATCCTGTCGATTGATTGAGTAAATCGGTAGGGATGACGTAGAGGGCTTGCATCAGTGGGGCACAGGTAATGAGTTCGAATTCCAGCAATGCTGGTTACATGTGACCTTCTTTGTCCATTGCTGTCTGGTGGATTGGTGGTTATGGTTCTTTATAACTATTCCTAGAATGGTTATCAGCATTCACCAGTAGAAATCAGTGATTAAATAGCATGTCATAATAACATGGATATCAAATTACATGTATAACTGTTGGAGATTAATTACTTTATTAATGCCCACTGTCACATTAGATGAAGACTGTTTTACAATAAAATCGTGTATATTATGTTTTTTTTAACTGCACAGACTTTACAGAGTTTTTTGTTTTGTTTCATTAAAATAATTCTTGTAATAACCTGTGTTTTTGTTAGGTTTAGTTAGTATTGGGAAATTCCTGAAGGCATTTATTTGTATGTTTAAAGTTAATGTATATAGGAACATACTAAAATCTAATATGATTTAAATATTATGTAATGTGCTGGGATATTTGCATTTCATTCTATATTCATATTGTTGGCAAAAAAAAAAACAGCTCTTTCATGACTTTGAAGCAGGCCCGTAGCATGCGGGGCGGCAGGGAAGCCGGGCCCCCCTGCGTTTTTCTGCCCCCCTGCTTATTTTTTCTACTTAGTAAAATGTATTACTTGCCCCCCCTGCTATTGTCTGGCCCCTGCTGTAGAATGCCTGACCCCTCCTGTAGAATTTTCACGCTACGGGGCTGCGTTGAAGTATAGATTTAGATACTTTTTATAATGTTTCTTTGTTGCCTTTTCACTTCAACGTAGAAAGCAGCCTAGTCCTTGGGTTTATTCTTTCACCATCAGTTGATGCTCTCTCTCCTATTTCACAGGTGACACGCTGCTGGACACCAGAAGAGAAATCAAAGAGAAATACTACTATGCTCTGTATGATGTGACAGTCCGAGGTAGTTGCTCCTGTTATGGACATGCTTCAAGGTGCTTACCAGTCCCTGGTCGCAGTGGTGAAACAAAAACAGACATGGTAGGCTGATGTAGTTTAAATCTACTATTCACCAAAGTAGGCAGATCAGTAGCTACTTTAAACGCTTGCATTTTTATGTCTAGTCCCTTCATGCATACAAATTGGAAAATTTATTGAAATGTACATAGCTCTGAGGGTTTGTTTTCTTTTTGAATGAAACACTTTGTTGTTTTTTTCCCTTTTTGTTTACCGCAGCATGCCTATTAATTAATCAAAATATTAAGGCTAAAATATTTCATTTATTTCAGTACATGATATTATATATAATAATGACAGCATCTAACCACTTTAAAGTGGACAAAAGGTCTAAGTGTATTAATTTTACTTTCACTGTAAGGTAAAACTGTGCTTACAAATGTAACAGAACCTGATGTTGGTTTTCTGTTCATCTCTGCTCTTTACATAAATAAAATTAAACATAAGCTGAAGTTAGTTTTCTGTTCATCTCTGCTCTTACATGTAAATAAAATGTAACATATGTTTACGCTGATGGTAGATGAGACCTGTTTGTTTAATCCACTGTGTAGGTTCATGGAATGTGTGAGTGTACCCACAACACAAAGGGCTTAAACTGTGAGATGTGCGAGGACTTTACCATGACCACCCATGGAGACCAGCCAGACATAACCAGCCTTACATTTGTCAAAGTAAAAATGTTTCTTTTCTCTCCTATCTCTCACTCTCAGTAAATATGCCTGACTCACATATATATAAGCATTTTCGAGGCAACAATGAGCACAAGTAGTGAGCCCTTAATGAATGCAAATGAGCAGCAAATAATTTGTCACAAACCCTGACCATATCAATAAATAAATTATTTGCTATTAAAAAACAACTTTCAATGAACAGTTTGTCAAATAATATAATTTAATACCTTATTGTTCACATAAATACCTTATGGCTCACATAAATTACCTAATGGCTCATAAATAATTATGGCTCACATAAATACCTTAGATATCTAAAATGAATATAAGTGCTTAAAGCAACACTCTGTCACACAACATGACATAACCCCAATAATTTACATAATTTATTTAGACATGATGAACATTTGCGGGTAATTGTTAGTTTGTTAATTAACAAAACCTGCAACCCTTACAAACGTTACTCACTCAATAATGAATTCAAATTGGCGACCATCATTTCCTCTTGCTTTACTCACAGAGTGTAACTGTAATGATCATGCCACTGAGTGTCACTTTGATGCAGCAAGATTCCAGGCTTCCAACGAGGTCAGTGGAGGTGTCTGTGACAACTGTAAACACAATACCATGGGGGTCAACTGTCAGGAGTGCCAGCCTTTTTATTATCAAGACCCATCAAGAAACATCAGAGATCCTGAAATATGTCAACGTAAGTGGAATTATAAAAAGTTAACCATATTAGATTATAAGATTATTTTCTTTTTAAAATGACTTGAAAATAATGCTGGCTTTAAGCTACATGGAAAAAAATGTAGTGTTGTTTTAGTCCCAGGTCATATTTTAGTTTCAGTTTTTATTTCGTTTTTTCTGTAATAATTTCAGTTTTCGTCTAGTTTTAGTCTTGCTGCTAATTTTAGTTTTAGTTTTAGTTCTCGTTGACTTAAAAGTCAACATTTTCACAACTTAAAAACAACACTAAAAAAATGGAGTTATTTTTTTATTTTTTAAAGCCTATAAAGTAATTTTTTTTAAATCATCTTAAATATATTTTAAACTCAATTAATTCTGAGTGTGGGAAAGTTAATAAAAAAAAAAGGTATAAAGTCAGTTAAAGCCTGTTATTAAGTGTTTCAAAGCGGATTTAAAAAAAAGAACAGTTCTAAATTTGTCATGTAGGGGAGGAATCTCTTTTATCAAAACACCTTTTCTTTTTTCAGCTTGTGACTGTGACTCTTTTGGCTCTTTGCGCAACGGCCTCTGTGAGCAAGTAACTGATGAAAAGGCTGGAACCACAGCTGGAAAGTGCCTGTGCAAACGCTATGTTACTGGAGACAGGTGCGATGTCTGCATTGACAACTACTGAACATGCAGCTGGACAACCCAGATGGTTGTGAAGGTGTGTGTGTGCCTTCTTTATGGTTTTCTTATTGAATCCATTTTAGGTGTTTTAACACTTGTCCTTTTTTTAGGCTATTGAAATATTTTTTATTTCATTTTATTTTTTAAAAATCAGCCTGTGCGTGTAACCTGACGGTACCATTCCTGATGCTGGGTGTGACATGGAATCTGGTCTCTGCAGGTGTAAGAGATATGTTAATGGCAAAAATTGTGATGCTTGTTATGTGAGTACATGTATTATTGATCTGTTATAATTGAGGAATCCATTGGGATAAACCCTGTCATAGCTGCAAAATAAAAATTAAAAAATTCTCTTTTAAACCATTCCCCAGCTTTCTGCTTAATAACTATCTCAATAAAATTTTTATTGGAAAAGATTTAAGAAATAACAATGGGAAAAAACCCATCCCAATTTTATGTTAAAAAACGATTTTCTCCATTGTATTTTTTATTTGTAAATGTTCCCCTTTTTTTGTTTACCGTTGTATTTAAAACTTTTATGCTTCGAAAATATCAAGTAACTGATTATTAATCAAGCATTATTGTTAAATTATTGCTGAGTTTTGTAATTTTTTGCCAAAAGTTTTTTTTTTAAATGGTAGTTGTTTTTTTTAATTTGTTTCTAACTTTCCTAGATCGGATTTTATGGCTTGAGTGCTGAAAATCGTTATGGATGCAAGCCTTGCCATTGTGATCTTGGTGGCTCTTTCAAATTAAGTTGTGATGACTTAAGTGGCCAGTGTGAATGTAGACCTCACATTCGAGGAAAGGAATGCAAAGAGGTAATAGTATTAACTTACATCATTTTATATCAAAGAGGTATTACTATTTTCAAAGTGGTGTACATGTTTTGTACATTTCAATCTTAATTATAGATTTCTCAAAAAGATTTATCCCAATTTTTTATCCAAAAGTTTTATACAAAAGATTTATCAAAAAGATCAATTTCAACATTTAATTAGGACCAATTAGCTTTTAAGATTTATGTGGCTTTTTTTTTCCATTATTACCAGCTCATATTTTGACACATTTATAGATTTTTGTCATGGTTTAGACATAATAGCCTTACCAAAACGCATTCTTCAAAGAACTGTAAAAACAGGCCCAGCAAATATGTTGGTTTGACAATATAAAAGAATGGACAGGGTCACTAATGATTGAATTAAAGACAGCTGCTCGGGATCGGCAACTATGTAGAAAATGTCTGTTGATTTGTCCATTCGTTTCCCCCAACGACCACATTGGTTAAGAGGATGATGATGATAATATTACTGAAAAATAATAATTTTCCTTAATTATTCCGCAGGTTGAGCCTGGTTATTTCTTCGCTCACTTGGACCATTACATTTATGAAGCTGAGTATGGACAAGGCAGCGGAGTAAGTTGTTATTATTTTTTTTGGGCTTATAGCTGTGGATGAATTCACTATAAAGTCATTTCAGATTATGTCATATCAGTAGTTTTATGTAAATAATCAATATGGTATATCAGGGCTTGACATAAATACTATATCGATCCTCTGAGAAAAATTTAAGTGAAACAAAAGTTAATCTATCAAGAAATAAATTAAACTTTGTTGAGCATGATAGCCTTTATGATCAAAATAATGGAATTAAGCGGCTCAATTTCTTATACGAAAGTGTATTTACTATTTGACCTAAATTGTTTTTTGTTCTTTTTTAGAATGCCAAGGTGTATATCAGAGAGCATGTACCTAACTACAACTACTGGACAGGCCAGGGTCAGATGCAGGTGATGGAAGGAGATAGCATTGAGTTCACAGTGTCAGATTTACCTTTCAGTACATACTATGATATTGTTATTAGATATGACTCAAGAGTAAGTTGGTTTTTGTTGAATAAAACCCTTTTTTTTTAAACAGCCATACCTTAATGTATCCTATTTGATATTACATCTTTTTCCTTTGATACATCTGAATATACTGGTATTGTTGTGCTGTGTGTAATCAAATATATATCATATACTTTCATTTTTTTAACTGAAATTTAAATTAAAACGACTATTTTATGCAGCTTTTGGCTTAACTGGGTAAGATGGCACTTTTTTATAGTTCTTTTTTTTCTTTTTTATGTACTTTTAGCATGATTCATTCCATTTTCTTTTTGGGTTGCTTTAAATGTGATGTTTGTTTTACATCAACCATATGATGGTCAATGATGTCCTCACTATGTCTTATATCTACATAATGATATTTTCACATTTATTGTGAATGAAGTATTCCTTTGCTGCTAATTTTTTTTCTTTTTTAAAAGATGGGGTTTAAATTGTTAAAATGATTAGGTCATGGACGGCAGGCAGGGGCGCAACCAGTATGTTGAAGTTGGTAGGGTCCAAAATATTAGGGAAGATGAAAATCAGTATGTCCGCCCCCAAATTTTGGTAGGGTCAAATACCAGTGGCTTGATTTTTGGTAGGTCCGGACCCGCACGACCCGTACATCGGTTTGCGCCCATGACTGCAGGAACTATTGTTTATGAATATACATGTATAAGACTTTATGGCTTGTTTTGGACTGAATGATATTTATTTTTTGTTGCAATAATTACATTTTTTAAACTTGAGCTGTTTAAAGATCTTAGCTGTAGTCATATTTCATGTTTTTAAAAGAGCAGGTTTACCAAATAGCTCTTTGATTCTATCCTACATGAATTGAAAGAAAACTGATCCATTAGCAGCTCAGTGCTACATTTGAGCGATGAAAAAAAAAAACATCAGGTTATTTGAATAAAATAACTTTAAAAAGTTTTTTTATATTTTTAAATAATTTATTGTAATAGCATAAAATGTATACCATCAGACTCCTGGTGTCTTTGATGATGTACATGTGACTGTGATCAGACCCAGCACAGTCAACCTGAGGGACTCTGTGGGGACTTTAAACCAAGAGACGACATTAAAACTGCTGCTCTCAAGCCATGTGAGTCAAAAACAAATTATTTTTTTTTTCAGCTGATTGTAAATGCAATAACTTGTTCCAGTGATCATAAAAATAATTTTTTTTATACATTATGAGATATTATTATAAAGAGATTTAATATAAAAAAAATCCTGTTTTAAGATCCTATAAATGACCAGTTGGATGGTTTATGTTGGGTCCTTTTTTTTCTAATCTGCACCATAGCAGAGAGTGCAATGGGCATGGAAAACAAAAGATATGTCCTAGACTTGGCTGTAACCTATGTGTATACCCATAATAATTTTTTCCAGTTATCCCAAAACTGATTTCTCTGTGTTTTTCCAATATGAATAATGTTAAAGTTTTTCCCCATGCCCCATTTAATTTTCTTTCTCACTCATTAATTGTTAGTATTACATATAGATATTATGAATTGAATTGGTGCAATGTATCTATGCGACCAACTCTCAACAAGCATGTGATTCCAATTGAACCATATTCTGTTTTGTTTTTTTTTAAGCTGCCCGCTACGAGCTTGTTTCACCACCATCATGTTTAGAGATAGAGATCACCTACAAAATAAGGATAGAATTCAGCAGCACTAGACCACCCACAACACATGCTACAGTCTTAGTGGATTCTGTAAGTATTGATCTGTGACTGTCGATGGTGTTGATATATGTAAGATTTAAATAGAAAAATTCTATTATAACAACTGTTTTAATAGGTTTATATTTTAACCATTTTGTAATATTATTAATTAAATGTTTTTTTAATCACATTAGACTTTTTAAAATATTAATGACAATTATAACAAATTATATTTTGTGACCCTTGACCAACAGAAGTTTTTTTTCTTACAAGTCACTCAAAGGATGAGATGCTTACCTCTTAGATCTTATAAGCCGCTAATGGGGTGGTTTTGGGCATAGCTCTTCTTTCATCCCCACCATAGCTGATAGTGCCATTGCCATGGAAATGCCATGGGGACATATGTAGGTTGACTAAAACTTGCTGGGATTTTAACCCATAACCCACAGCATGCATGTCGTGCTGCATCATGAAGGTCCAGCTAGATATCGAATTGCTCCCCCTTGACCGCCGGTTAGGTCACACTATTTTAGCTAAAGAGATATCTAAAAGAACACAAAAAATATAGCATTTTTTTTTAAATACAATATGTATTAAACAGTTTTCTAATATAAATTCTTTTTGTTTACTTTCTCTCCAGATTATCTTAGTTCCCAACACAAATCATATCCCCATCTACCAAGGACCTGGTCTGCCTGATTACATGAAGAATGAGTTCTTGTACAACAGATGTGATGTTTTGCAGTACCCATCGCTCAAGTCTCCCATGACAGAGCAGTGCAGGAAACACACTTTCTCCATCTCTGCCGTACTGCACAATGGGGCTCTGCCTTGTGAATGCCATGGTACAGGATCCACCAGCGTGGAGTGCAACCCAGCGGGGGCCAGTGTAGCTGCAAGCCCAATGTTGTTGGACGCAAGTGTGATGAGTGTGCTCCAGGAACTTATGGATTCGGTCCAGAAGGATGTATTGGTAGGTTCCAACCTACTAGAAAAACACTTCTTAAAATTACTAAACTTTTAGGCTTGTTTGTGTTAAAAGTTAGATTATGTACTTTAAAAAATCATTCATAATATCTAAATGCAGCTCAAATTCTGATGAAGATTGTATATCTCAGCATTTAACATAACTTATTTCCTAAATGTATCCGTCTGCAGCTTGTAACTGCCATGAGACTGGCTCTCAGAACAACTTTTGTAATGAACAAACTGGTCAGTGTACCTGCATACAGAATGTGGCAGGCCGTGCCTGTGATCAGTGCAGAGTTGGTTATTGGGGATTCCCGCAGTGCAGACCCTGCCAGTGTAATGGAAATGCAGACACTTGTGACCCTCTTACTGGAGCTTGCATTAACTGTCGTGATTTCACTGTAGGCGATTATTGTGAGAGGTCTGGATTTTCATGCTTTTATTAATGTTTTCTTTAAAGTTATACTTAGATACGATATTTCATATTCATAAATTACTTATATTAAAATAAATTACAATTTTGCATATTTCATCATCATCATTGCCCATCACTCCTATCAGAGTATGGGCCACCAACTAAAGATCTCCAGTGACTTCTGTCCTGAGCCATTCTCTCCAGCTGTTTCCTGCTGAACCCCAACCTGGTGATGTCCGCTTCAAATTCTCGCCTCATGGTGTTTCTTGGCCGGCCTCTTTTTCTTTTTCCTTGAGGATGCCATCTCAATGCTTGCCTAGTGATGTTCCTGGTTGTCAGAAGGGTAGTCGGCTTTGTGGCTTCCTTTTGGCTTTCACCACAACTAAGTTTCACGAGTCTCCGTGATGAAGAGCCTTTTACTCCCAGGACTGAAATATCTGTTTTCTCTTTATTTAGTGTTTCTGTAGCAAGGGTTTTTTAACAGGATGGGGTTGCTAACCGCACGCCCAACCCTCCTCCTTTTTCAGCCGGGCTTGGGACCGTCCTTGGTGGAGTTTTTGCATATTTAGTCTCTTTAATACAGTTATGGTTAGAAAATTTAGTTACGCTTAGATATACATTTCCACAATGTATCATGTTTTTAAATATCCATTTTTAAAATAAAAAAAATTTTTTTTTTACTCTTTTAGATGCTCAGCAGGCTATTATGGTGACCCGAGAATAGGAGCAAGAATCCCATGCAAACCTTGCATGTGTCCTGGTGGTCCTACAAGCTCCATACAGCATGCTGACAGTTGTTCATTTGATCCTCGTAATCAGCAAGTTTATTGCGCTTGTAAACCAGGCTATTCAGGTTAGACTATTAACGATGAATTTTATAAAAACTGATTTAGCATAGCTGACTAAATATAAAGTTTTTTTACAAATTATTTTATTTCTGACTGCATAAGGTCATACCTTGTGCCTAAGTACATTAACAAAGTTTTAAAAAGGCTCTTTTATCATTATCTCATTTTTCTGTTGGTCTGTTTATTTACTCTTCTGTGTATTTATAATTTCTTTTTTAAGATCCTGCTATGAAAATAAAATACTTTCAGTGTACCTTTTCATTATTTTTTTTTTTTTGTTATTTAAAAAATAAATAAAACTGCACTCATTAAAGGCCTCAACTGCGAGACCTGTATTGAAAACTACTATGGCAGACCCACTGAGTTTGGCGGCCAGTGTAAATCTTGTTTGTGCAACAACAACATTGACGTTGATGAGCCCGGCAGCTGTAATGGTTTGACTGGGGAGTGTTTGAAATGTCTTTACAACACAGAGGGCTTCTCCTGCGAACACTGTCAGGCTGGCTTTTATGGTGATGCAACCACACAAAACTGTGCACGTAAGTTTGAAATGTGCTGAATGTTCTTGTGTTCTTAGTATCAGTATTGATATAATTTTCTTCTTCTTCTTCCTTTGGCTCTACAGCTCTTCTTCCTCCACTCTCTCACTCCTATGGCTTTAAGGTCTTTCTACACTTCCTCTAACCATCTGCTGCTGCCCTTAGGCCACACAAAACTGTGCACGTAAGTTTGAAATGTGCTGATTGTTCTTGTGTTATTAGTATATCAGTATTAATATAATATATTTTAATATATTTAAAAAGAAAGTAGATGACAACTTTAAATAATAATCTGTCTGTCCACTGCGAATCCTCTTTCCCCAGGTTGTATTTGCAATAAATATGGCACTGACTCATCTTTGGGGGTATGCAATCGTGTCAATGGCCAGTGTCCCTGCTTGCCTAATGTTGTGGGCATATCTTGTGATGTCTGTGCCTCAGCTCACTGGAACATCTTTAGCCAGACTGGCTGTGAAGCTTGTGGCTGTGACCCTGAAGGCTCAGTGTCTTTAGACTGTAACCAGGTAACGTGGGGAAATTTTGTGCTAAAGCCTACTGAAAAGATTTGTGAAGAAATTTAAAAAGTATTTTTTTAAATGTATATTAAATACATGTAATAGCTAAGTGTGTATGCAGGAGTTTTACTGATAATATGTAAATTATTAATTTCTTTATATTGAAGCTATTAGTAATGTTTCACTCTAAAAATTTCTTTTTCTCTCTAATAACTATTCATTAGATGAGCTTAAGAGAGCAGCTGCTCAATAAGAAGTTTTTATTCAAAATTAACACGTAATTAAAAATTTTAATTTAAACTAACTCAAGTTTAATCTACACAAATTAATTAATGTATTATTTGTATTACAACAAGATTGTCTGTCGTTAACTGTTTTTTCTTGATTTATACCCCTTCCCCACACCTGGTCACATCTTTGATACACTTTACAACCTCTCTCCCCTATAAAATTCCAAAGTTGACATTAATTCTAACTCCTGACACCTGTCAATCATAGTTACAGCAGGTAATAACTAATTTTATCATTCAGGGTAAGAAAAGAGAATTAAAAATTGACATATCCTAGTGTTTCAAGGTCATATAGCTGCTATGATTTTACGTAAACGTGACAATTTTTGCCTTCAACTATTTTTCTAGTTTTTTTTATCTTTTTTGATCAATTTCTTTTAATATAATTGGGTTATTTACAGAGATTTTTTCTCTTGACTTTCTTTCCAGTGACTTAAAAATAACAACAATGGGGTAAAAACGAACCCAGTTTAGTGTTGTGTTAAAAAATGTAATTACATAATTTTTTTAATGAATTAATCACTGTTAATAGCAAATTAATCAGCAGCGCTTACGTTTCACTTTAAAAATGAGTGACGAGGAAATATTAATCATAGGTGTTTCTTTATCACATAGAATTATTTTTCAGCAGTAGCATTACATTGTTGTAATATTAAAGATGGTGTTATGGTTAGCAGAATGTAAATTGAATATATTATAATTAAAATAGAAAAATAGAGATGGTATTGGGATTGCAAAATGACTACATTAACTGTGTTTTGGTGTTTTTCGACATTTGTATTAGAACTATCTATATTAAGTCTAATACTTTATTCTCTATTGTTGCACTGCTGATTATTTCATTTTCTGTTTTTGTATTTGAACTATCTATATTAAGTCTAATACTTTATTCTCTATTGTTGCACTGCTGATTATTTCATTTTCTGTTTTTGTATTTTAACAGCTTGATGGTCAGTGCACTTGTATATTTGGTCGAGGTGGACCCAAGTGTGCAGACTGTGAGGACTTGTACTATGGAGACCCAAGAGTTGGGTGCTTGTGTATGTTGTTGTTTTTTTTTGTTATTATAAGAACCAAATTCAATAATTTTGTCAGAAAGTACTGGATAAAAATATTTAAATTTATATTAGTTTAAGCTTTTATTTTAACCACAATATATTCCTCTGTTAAAATAGATTGTATGTCATCATCTAAAATCATGATACTAAAGAAATAATTTTACATTTATTTCCTGCAATACATTGAATCCTTTACTATAATGATCTTTAATTTTCCGTTTTAGCTAAATATATATAAATTTACTTATTTATTATAATTATCACAGAACATTTGTTATGATTTTCTTCTGATTCTTTCTTTCTTTGACTAGCCTGTGAGTGTAACAAACAAGGCTCACTGTCCATGCAGTGTGATCGTCGGACTGGTCAGTGTAGCTGTGTTCCTGGTGTGACTGGTTTCAAATGTGACCGCTGCGCTAGAGGAACAACTGGTGATTTGCCAAACTGTGTACCTTGTGGAGAATGCTTTGACAACTGGGATAAAATCATTATGGATCTAAGAAGTAATAGTTTTTCTTTTGTCATTTTTTCATCTGTAAATACTAATACAGTTCACTCTTGACTGCCAGGAATGCAATTATCTAGCCTCTGGGTTGACCAGCCTAATTAAAAAAATAATTAACCATTAAAAAATGAGGGGTGAATTATTTTTAATATTAAGGGCCTACGCATTCCTTTTTTGTTCCAGTAGTAATAACATAGATATTTTTTTACACTTAATGATTAGTAACCATCTGAACATAAGAAATCAAGAAAAAAAATGTAATTGTTATAAGTTTTTTTTGAGGTTGCCATTACAAAAAAAGCTTTGCTCACTGATTAGTAAAATTTAAACTCTTTATCCTATTTGAGTTCAGAATTAAGTATCTATATTATACCATTTTTCTATCTTTGATATTTATATTATATCATTATTCTATCTTAGATATTTTTAAAATTATGAAATTTTTATGAAAGTAAAAGGTATTTTTTTCAATAAAAATATTAACATTTGAAAAAGTGTTTAACATATCCTAATGCTTAACTGTAAAATTGTTGCTAATAAATATAAAAACATACTTACCCAATCTTATGGCTTTGTATCTTTGCCTGATCAATATGAGTTGTGAAAACAATAAACAACTTCATGTACAACTGGAAACAAATATATTTTTTTTATTGGTTTATGTGCGGCAAAGAATAATATTTATAGATTTCTGTCCCACCATGTATTGCCATGGAAGTAATCAAATAGTTAAGAGTCTACTGAATATTAAATATTATACAAAAATTGGTCACTATTTTTCTCAGCTTTGATGTAACAAATCTTATCTAGTAATACCAAAAAAATTATCCCTAGTTTTTTTTTAAATTTATTCTATGATTGATTATTTCTGAAGTTTATAATATTTGAAGCTTATCTTGGGAGTATAGTTAGAAGGCTGTGATTATCTATAAACAGATCAGACCCTTGATTTGGTGGGAAAAGCTAGTGATGTTTCTGTGACTGGTGCCATAAAAGCATTTGATGAGGAGTTCAAACTGATGCAGAAGAATATTGATGAAATAAACAAAATATTGAATCAAATTAACTTTACTCAGGTGGACATCAAAGATATTCAAGACATGCTGGATCGTGTCAAGTAAGTTTTCAAATTTCACTTCATGTTCACTTGTACTAATAGAAAACAATGTACATGTAATACATTGTCTTTATAACACGTAATACATCTTGTGAGTACTTTCAGACTATTGTAATTTAACTGTGTAGGAGTTTGTGTTTTACAAATATTTCTTTTGCATACATTTATTCTTTTAAATAAATAATTTATTATTTCTAAATTGTTACTTGTTTAACTCAGAGGTGGGCGAACTTTTCAAAATCATGGACCACAATAGGTTCTTAAATTTGACAGAAGAGCAGACTTATGGTGTGTCTATGAACTAATTTAATTTCAATGTGCTCAATATTTGATGACTGGATGGGATCAAATAGCCAAATGAGCTGTACATGTCCCATGTGGCTCTAGTTTGCCCATATCTGGCTTAAGTCTATTTTGAACATTTCTATGTAACCATGTTATATAAACTTTTTCAAATCTGATTTATTGTAATTAGTTCAATCAAAATTAAATATTGTGTTATTACTGACAGCATTTATATACTTCAGTTTTGATACCCAAATTTACTGTAGTATATAAAAAAAATTAATTTGATTTAAGCTGTGTTTTCTGCTTATAAAAAACATATTGGTGTATCCTGCATTCTATCTGGTATATTCATGCATGTACCAGTACCTCTTATTCAGTGCAATACATTAAAAATGTAGTATATATATATATTGACAATTAATTTATTGTGCTAATCTTAATTTATTGTGCTAATCTTTTTTTTGAAACAAATATTTCTTAAAGACTCATTTAACAATTTAACTGGAAGGAAAGTTTTAGTGTTAAGAATGATCTTTTTGTTAACAGAACTAATTTAACAGAAAGCACCAAATCTTTGAATGCTGTGGATGGGGATTTACGTGCCACATCAGCACGAGTTAAAACTGGCAGCATCGCAGTAGAAAAATTGAAGGAAGATTTAAAAAGTTTGAAAGATTCTGCTAATCAGCTGAGAGAAAATGCAACAAAAATACAGATCCAGGATGTGAGAGGTAAACAAGAACTCTCCCTTAGTAACTAATGGAATGATATTTCATCATCTTCTTCTTTTTCAAAATAGCCTTTTTAGTTTCCTTTTCTTACATCATTGTTTTAGTCAGGATCACGTTTGTCTACCATTTTTCTAATAGAAACTTTTAATAATTAGCATGGAAGGAATGACTTTTGGATCATAACAGTATTTTATGCAATAAAATAAAAACTTAAACATAGATATGTAATTCTTTGGTCAACAGTTTGTGGCACTTAAATTATATACTTAGGTGAAAATATTACTTTTTGTTTTAACAGTAATTTTGACTTTTCAGTGTTTTAAATAATTTAGTTTATGTGTACACTTTAAACTGTATTTATAATTACTTTAATTGTAAAAGAAAAACATTTTAAAAAAATTATCATAATTCTCCAAGGTAAGATTTATCTGTTTACGTTCAATGTGGTCTATATGTTACATATACATGAATATATATATAAATGAAGTACCCACTACATGTATTTGCATTAATTACTTCATATTACTGAAGAGGAATAGTAGATCTAATTGCACTGAAAATTTCATCAAATTATCTCAAACAGTTTAAAAGATATCCATGTTTTAGTTTTAAAATCACAAAATTTCTATCACAAAATTTTATTTCAGGTACAATTAATAAATAAGGACACTAAAAACGTCAAAACTTTTCTTGATATTAAAATAAGTTCCTAAATTTAATGTCTTTTGAAAGCTTGCAACTAGATATACCTAATGCACATATTTTAAATACAACCAAAGCAATAATAAAAAAAAAGTAAATTTTTATCAAAGTACCTACATTCATTTGTTTATTGGTGTTAAAATGTGTGAGAAAAGTTAGAAATATTTTCATTAAGCAAAATGAAATTTAGAAATATTTTCTTTAAGCAACTTGAAATGTACAAATTAAAGCACTTAACTAGTATGCAGTAAGTATTTATATCTTTTATAGAATTTATATTTCAAAGACATGTACGGTCATTTTTATTTTATGGTTAAACTGTGCTGTATTTTCAACAGGAGCCTATAACAAGACCAAAGAAGCACTGGCTGAATCTCGATCAGCTCAGAATAAAGTAGATGCCACTGCCAGCATTTTAGCTCAATCTGCAAGAATAAGAAATGAAACTCAGAAGCTTGTGGATGTCAGGTCTGTCTCTAGACTCTTAAATTTTATTACATGTATAATTGTATATGTAAATATATTTGCAGTATGTAAATAATTCATTAGCCTTACATATTTTTTTTATTGGTGTACCTTTAAAAAAATAATTTCTTAAGTAACAGAATTTCTGTACTTCAACTTTACTATATCTGCTGCTGTATATTTTTTTATGAGAATTTAATATTTCATTGCTTGTCTCATTTCACATTTATTTTCCTGCATTCTATCTGGGGTTTTTTTTGTATTATTTTTTTATTAATTTATAAGTTAGCTTTTTATTTTGTTCTCTGAATGCATTTTAGGTACTGAAGTCTTCAGAAATTTATTTCGGTTATAAACTCATTTGGTCTGTAGCAGGGGTGGCCGTACCTTAGGTCTTTGAGACCTGTATATACTGACTGTCCAGAATCATCCCCATGTATATCACTGAAATAATAAAATACACCAGGGCAGGAAGCGTGCCAAATAAAAGAGAATGACACAACAGCATATAAATAAGAGAAACAAATACATATTATTTCTAAATTTTAAAAATAAAAATGCATTTATAAAATCAATCAATAAATTATGGCCTGAAATATTGTGAACGTTTAGAAATAGAGATGAACGTTGAGATGACTGCAATGCATGGTCCTTTTTCATCTGAAATTTTTAATATCTAGGGGATGGATGTTCATGCTTTGACTGATAGCATTATCTCTGTGCTCTGACTAATTTTTAATTAAAATAAAAATATCTAGACATTAATTAAATAAAACAGCCAGCATAAAATATAACATCACCTGGTATTAAGTAAAAAAAAGATTCAATGAAGAATAAACTTTTGAAATAATATTAAGCTAAAAATTATAATGCTTTTGGTAGCTACATGAAACTAAGCAAGGAACTAATTATGTGGCTCTAAGAGCTACCTTAGGCCTCCTGGCCTAAACTATTCATGTGCTGAACTTTTATTATGAGTGCTTCAAAACTAAAAAATTTTAATTTATATGTTTCTTTTTTTCTTTAGGGAACAAATGTTTAAAGATCAAATAGAAGAAAACTCACAGAATCTTTTAAGTTTACAAAATGATATTACAAAATTAGAGGAGGGCCTTAGTGACATTAATGGCATGGTGAGTCCTTTAAATTTTTTAGTTAAATGTACAGTTATGTTGAAAACTGTGTAAATCTCTAGAATACTGGTACTGTAAATCCCTAGAATACCGGTACTGTAAATCTCTAGAATACTGGTACTGTAAATCTCTAGAATACTGGTACTGTAAATCTCTAGAATACTGGTACTGTAAATCTCTAGAATACTGGTACTGTAAATCTCTAGAATACTGGTACTGTAAATCTCTAGAATACCGGTACTTCATAAACAATATGTATTTTCAGAATCATCTTTTTTTTGTTTTTCATTGAAAAAAAAGATGAAGTAAATTAAAAAATGAAATTTTTTTTTTGCTGTAACAGAAAGTGTCCACTAATTAATTTTTGAATCTTTGTGTTGTTTGTGGAATATTTTAGTTTATTTAAATATACAGGTATGTGGAAACCCAGACAAAGATTTCTGCTCACTTCTTTGTGGTGGTGGTGGATGTGGTGGTGCGGCGGTCAAAGTTGCAGCGGGTCTGTCAGTATAGCACAGACTGCATTGAATTTGGCGAAACAAGTGAGCAGCTGCTTAACTCCAAAAATAAAAATGCTTCAGAGGATATTATTCCTCAAGTAAGTATATATTTTTTATTACACTGGAATAGATTGACATAAAAAAAAATATTGCAATAAAACTACTGAAAATGAAAAAAAAAAACATGATTGATAATGATGTTTCTTAGTTTATAACATTTTTTAATTTACAAGGCATTCAAATAGACAAAATGCCTTTAAATATTTTAGATTATTTTTTGGCTTGTTATTTGTTATAATAATCAAAACTAAAACCCTTTTTTATAATACTTTAACTACAACCATCACATCATCCAGCTTTATTTTACTATTTATATCATAATTGTCTTTCATCCCTCAACAATTGTTTTTATTGCTGGGACTTTATGGACACTGCAATAGAAAGGTCTCTCTATTCCTCTCTTTCTATCACACTCATAGAGTAAGCTTGGTATAATTTGGTCTGTACATTTATTTATATGATTTATCAATCTTTCTTTTGGTTGCCTCTTCTGCAAATTTTATTGTCATTTTAAGAGCTATAAAAATAAATTCATAATCTTAGGTAAAGAAAGCTAAACAAGATGCCCAGCTGGCCAATGCTACTGCTCTCATGGCTTATGAGGATGCCAACGCCACCTTGGCTGAAATAGAGAAAACAAAATCAAATGTAGAAAATTTGCTGAGACAAATTATCCAGTATATGTCAGAAAATGATATACCTTCTCCTGATGATGTTATTAAGGTAAAAATTGTCTTTTTGTTCATCACAACTTTTAAGATGATTAGATGATTGTTGGGAGAGCTAAGAGAATATTATTGTAGGAATTGTTAATTGGCGGGCTATTTACATTAAGCTATAATCATATTTTTTTTTTCTGATATATTTTTTTTCTGTTTTCCAGATGGGTAGTGGAGTATTTTTGTTAGATAAAATAATTATTTGAAGAATATTTTTGTATTCCTTTCTCATTTTGTCTTTTTTTTTTTTAAATTAAACTTCTGTTAGGTTGCAAATGAGGTGTTGGCAATGACAATTTCATTTACACCAGATCAGATCAAAGAACTTACAGACAAGATTAGTCAAGCCTATGCTTCATTAAAAAATATCAAGATAGAAGAAATATTAAGTGAAACAGCTGGCAGCAGGAAATTAGCTGATGAGTTAAAAGACCAGGCCAAAAATATTTTGTAAGTAAAGTTTAATATGTGTGTGGGATTTACTGCCCATGAAAATTTCAGTCTCTTGCATGTAGTAAATATGAGAAATGGAACTACTATTCTTGTTGTGGTCTCAACTCGCTAAAAGAAATTTAATTAGCAATATTCAAGTCAAGCATTTCTCCACAACTTTCAATCAGAGTGATTGCTTACAGCTGGGTCTAAATGAGTATTGATGATATAATCACTAATTGTTGTGGTAATAATTTTTTAAAAGAAAATTCACATTTCATTTGTGTTGCTGACTTTTTTTAAATGTTCATCTAAACAGAGATGATTCAAAGGACATTCGTAACAAAGCCCAAGATGTGAAAAATAAGTTGATAAAGGCTGAAAGTATGCAGAGTGATGTGCAGGAAGCTATTGAGAAAGTGCTCAAAGATTTGGATGATGCTGATGCTGACATGAAAATGGTAAGACTTATGGAATGGAACATTGCTCTCTTGAGCAGTTATACTCTGAAAAAAAAATCTAGAATTTATCTAGACTAAAAATATCTTTGAACTGTCTTTTCCAGTCATTGACCATATCAACACTAAGCTCATAATGCACAACAAATTGTTACTAATGTAAAAGTTATAAAATGTATGCAACTCCAGATAGATGTGACTCAAGTCTATCTTGTTGTAACAAATAATGATAGAGAAAGCATAATGGCTGGCCAGTTGCACATTGGCCAGCCTTTTTGAAATAACCTTTATTAAAAATGCACTAGGATGCAGTTATGGGCTATTGTTATTGTACTTCTGTATTTATTTATTTTTTAAATTACTAAAAAGTAATTAGCTTCAGAATACTACAAGATTTTAATTTATGGACTTGAATAGTGTTTTGTGCAATTTTTTTAGTGTCCTAACTAAACAAGAACATGTACAAAAGGACATAAAAAGCAATCTAATACTGCATTGTTGTAGTGTTGAGGCTTGTGATTCCTTTCACTACAGAAAGAAACTAATTTCAAGTGTGCATGTGAATTGTTTCTTTCCTATTCAAATAACTTTCTTTCAAAAATCTTGTTCTTATTTTACTTTGTTGTATTACTTTTTTTCTGATAATATCATACATTTTTTTTGTTTTATTTGTTTTTCACTAAATAAATAAATAAATTTAACATATTCTTCTTTTTTGCAAACAGGCAAGTGTTGAAACTGACACAGTAAAAAGTTTAGCAAAAGACACAGAAAAACAGTTGAACTCAATGAATGACAAAATCAACAGTATCTCTTCAAGTTATACTGCCATCACAAGAGACACATTACCTAGAGCTCATAATTTGTCAGCTGATGCAAATAGATTTGCTGAAATGGCCTTAAGTGTAAGACATTTAAGATTTCTGTTATCATTTTGAGCATTATTTTATGTGATTATATTGTCTTGAAAACATAAGGACTAAAAAAAATAGATACATGTAGTATGTATTTCTATCATAGAAAAAAAAGTGTTGCATACCTGTTTAATTTCAATAAGAACATAGACTAGAGAGTCTCTCAAACTTAAAGTTTAAAAAAATACACTAGCTCTAAAAGCTCATACTATACACTGTTGTTTTATCCACCAAAGGTGCAATAAATATCTGAACATTTAAAGCTTTGCCTTTTCTTATAGACAGGCTACTTGAATTGTGATTTAGAACAGGGGGTTCTAGTGAAATGAGAAATCTATTTAGTTTTAATTTTTCGGATAGACAAAAGCAACAATGTTTCTAACACAGCCCAGTAATATAAATTCTTTAAATCTGTAGAAACTGACTATGAGAACATCATTTAGTTCTCTCAAAATGTTGAAAATATTTTATGATTTGTTGAATGAAATCAAGTTATTTCCTTATTTGAAAGGAAAATTTCCACAGAGCTTTAGAAAAATGTAATCATGTCTATTCCATAAAATGTTGATTTTTGGCATCTACACATCATAACCTACAACAATGGACCAAAAAACAATTGAGGCAAATATTAGTTTTACATAAGCACTCCGCCTTAATTTAACTTATGATGACTAATTTAAACGATTTCCTGTTTTTTATCTTTTTAGAAATCAAACGACTTGGACAAAAACTATGATGCAGTTGTTCAGAACCTGAACTACAAGTTCACAGAAACAAAAGATGCTAAAGACAGAGCTGACAGATTGAAAGACAGAACTAATAGACTTATAAAAGAAACAACAAACAAACTTCGTGAACTGAAGAGTGAGTTAGTTGTTATAGATTGCTAGAAAATTTTCTTTTTTTTTTACACCACATTTTATCACCAATCTATAGTTTATGAAATAATCTTATGTAGTAAAAAGTATAGTTCCCATAGCCTATAGGACCTTCAGGGCAGATGAAGTGTTGAATCTGTCTACTTTTGAAACCTCAGCACATAAAGGGGTTGTGTGGTTAGCACAAATCCCAGCTGTCTTTACTTAGCTAAAGGCAGATACCCATTCAAAGCTTGGTGGGCTTGAGGGACTTTCACCAGGAATTTGTGGAAAAATATTTTTGGTTCTCACAGAGGATTGAACCTGGGCTTCCCAGGTCAACAGGCTCTCGACACTGTTCTGCCATCTGTCCCTAATATTATACATTGGGTCATGTTTATTATAATTTTTCATTTTATTTTTAAAATATTCAAGGCTGTGTTGACAATACATAACTAAATAGCCATTCAAACTTTTGATGGAAAAAAAAAATAACAAAAAAAGAATTACAACTCTACTTTATTCACCCACATTTTCCTCCAGACTAACTGAACCCTTTTTCTAAACATGGTCAGAAATTTGATTCACATTTTATATCTTTTTTTATTAATATTTACAAATATTTCCAATGGAAAATGTTCTACTATACATGTACTTTATTATAGTTTGATTGCGCTTTTGGAAATCCAGTTTGATACCAGTGTAAAAAAAAATGATAGAATTTGTTGTTATTCGATTGCATTAAAGATAATTATAATAATTCTTTATAGGTATATTATTTATTTTTTAAATAATATATTTTCAGATTTTCAACAGAAAGTAGTTGATTATGAAATTGAATTGCCCAAACTTCAAGTAGAGATTGATGAACTTAATAGAAAAATGGACTTGTATATTCAAAACATCAAACAGAAAGAACAGTATTATGACACTTGCTAATAATAGTCATGTATAGTTTTTTTTTTCCATTTGTCTGTAATATCAGGTATTTAGGGGGAAATAAATGCTATGAATTAAAATACAACTACCATACTGTTTACAGATGCAAAAGAATCCCATTTATAGAAGTATGAGAAGTGAATAATAAAATTTCCTTATCATGCTGATCATTTATTGGCAATTACTTCTGTAATAAACTGAACACATTGATATTAGCTAAAAAATGTAAAACCTGTAGTTAGGAATTAAAAAAATAAATAAAGATTATCAGCAGCATAGACATATGTAAAAACATGGTCACTTGGTTGAGACCTTTGTTTAGTGCAGTTAACTTTTGAGTGTGGAAAAAGTTTAGATATTAGAAATATATTAAATAATTATTGTTTTTAAATAAGGTCAATGGATTTCCCAAATAATTCAATTTTTTTTTTTAATATTCATTAAAATAAAAAAAATTAAACTTCTTTTGAGAAAATATTTGTTTGATGTTTTTATGCTAGACAAAAAACAAAAAGCTATTTTGAATGATTGTTATTTTTATTTTAGCTAAACATTATCATTTGACATTTTGTTTAAAAGTAACAACAGTTGAATAAAGCTACCTCTTTACTTAAAAAATAAGTAGGTGGATAAATTAAAAAAAAAATTAAGTGTCAAACAAAGAACAATATTTTGTTGAATGATTAATTATGATGATAGTAGCTTTAATTTCTATTGAATGATTATCATAGTAGTAACTCTTTATTTTCCAACAAAAGCCAGCTTTGAACAAACAAGCTGGTTTCCATTGTATGGTCATATGTGTGCATGACCCTGAGTAACTCACACTCAGTTATTTGTTTCATTGTAAGTGATTGGTAACTTTTTTTTGCATTACTTTTGTTAGTATAATTTTGTAAATTTTTTTTATTGGTTGCTCAGCATTATACTTTTTATTTAACGTCGGAATCATGTACATACACAGTAATTGAAAATCCAGACACAAGAGAAAATCGTAGTTTGTGTGGCTAGGATTGTTGCTAAGTTAAAAAAATTTTTTACCGGTACTTACGTTATCTAAAAAATTATTTTCCATAATTAAATGTGTAACTGCTTATTCTAGTTAAAATATTTTTGGATACCTGTTTAACACTATAACAACTTGATAAGAGCTATATAAAGGTTTGTTCCTTTTATAAATAATACTAAATGACATATGTAATGAAATTTCCAGGAGAATAAATTTTATACTTTTTGAATTGATGGTATAGTCATTTATTTATGTTATAATTATATCTAACGAAAATGTTTTTATATTATATAAATTTAATAACTGTTCACATGTTCTTTTTTTTTGTCTTGTACTTGTATAATATTTATATATATACATATATTATACCTTATATAAATGCATAAGCTCTCAAAGATTGCTTTTGTTAAAAAAGATGTGCTTTTACGTGTATGTACATTATTATTGTATTGAGTCAAAGCTGAATATATTGTTGGGAATCATTGGTTTTAAGAAATAAATTCAGTTTTGCCATGTTTCATTGTGCATTATAGACAAAAGTTACAAAAATAAAAATTTGAATTAAAAAAAAATGGAAGATGACACCCTTAATTGGGGGTAAAATGTATTGGAGTGTGGTGCTTTTAGTCTAGAATACTCTTTGTACAGTGATGTTCACATTTTTTGTTAATTTTATTTCAGTACATTTGAAAGTGTGGACATGAGGATTTAAAACAATGAACACCATTGGTTTCCATAAATAGTATTTTTGGCACTCTCCACACAATTTTATATGGAGATGTTGTGGTCTCTGTTAAAACAGAATATAGAGCTCAAGTTAAAAATGTCCCAATGTTAAATTGGTGTAAATGCTTTACAATTATTATTTTTTTGCCTTAGGTAAGGGAGAATGTGTTCTTGTAATTTTTTCCCTCACTTTGTATTTATGAAAGAATCTGAACAATATAGCAATAGCACATTATAAATGGCATTTTATTCTTAGCTTTACTACATTTACAATATTGACAAATGGGAAACTTTTGAAAGTATCTTCTTATTGGCCAGTTATTTGTACAAAATCTGTTCAATTTTATATGTGATATTGTTTTAATTAAGACAGAGTCAGACACCAACCAGATTTTTTTAAGACTAATTTTTTTTTTTTAGAATAAATATACTAAAACATACCATCAACAGGGGAAGAATTAAAAAAAAATATTCAAAAAAGCCATAAAATGCAAGTAGTTTATACAGCTTGGTCACAAGTGCAATTCCATCATCACTGTCAATTACAATCCATAGTTCAAACTATCGCTACCTCCTAGCCAATTATGTTCCCATAATTTTTGTTAACTCTTTGAGTTTATGATGAAGGCTTTAAAAACAAATATATTTTTTGTGGTTGCATAATGTTTTGTTAACAGAACGAAAATTTTTAACTTGTGTTAATGTTTTTATCATAACTAGTTGTCCAGCACAAAAAAAAAAGATTTGTTTAAAATTGTGTATCTTTTATGAAAAGAAAGTTTCGTTTTACTTCAAAAAATTTAAGATGTAAAATTGTTTATGCATGTTTACTTCACTTTTTGATCACTCAAGATCCATTTTGATTATATTTAGTTGTTTTGTTATGTTACCTATACATTTTTACTTTCTTTATTAAATCTATTTTAATACTAAGAATGTTCTAAAATAAATGTTCATGGTGCTACACTGAGAAGCTAGTGAACTAATCGAACACTCTAAATATATGTACTCTTTTAGTAAGTCTATATTTAATCTTAAAATCCAAAAACATTTAAGTCATTTTTCTATCTCCATAAAACTACTAATCTAACATAAAGTATATCAGAATAAATTCATCCACTGATTCTTTGTATTTTTTATATGTGTTTACTTATTGCATACAGTTACTAAAGTATTTGGAAAAATATAACTATATGCTTTTAAAATTGTTAAGTTGTATTTCATGATAAAAAGCCTGCAGTCTAAAGATGGGTGAGATTGTTAGGGTCAGTCTCTGGGAAATTTGAATGTAGTACCTAATAAAGTGAACAAAAATATCACTTAAAGGGTACTGATAATGCAGGTTGCACTTCGCAAGTTAGTACAGTAGGGCATAAATGTAGCTACACCTCTCCCCTAAGAATTTTCAAATACAAGTAAATTATAATTAATGGAAATGAACTAGAAATGTTCAGACTGACAATTGCACTCTATCATACATTCTACCAATCATGTAAAAGCTGATCAAATGAATTATTTGTAAATAGATTTTAATTATCAGAAATATGCTTACATACAATCTTTCAGGGTAGAAAAACACTGAGAACAAATAAGCAAAAAAATTAAGCTCGTAACATGAGCTTTTTTTATTAGGCTTTTCCTCTGTCTTGTGCTGATTGGGATTTAAACAAGCCAACATCTTTTTTTATCTGCTGCGTGATCTGGCGAGGCTTGAGCTCTATAGGACTACATCAAGGACATCTGTTCACAAAGACTGTTACTCAAGCTGGTCATTGTACACAGTGGAGTGAACAGAGAGAATATTTCCAAAGGTTGCTGAAAAAAAACAAAACAGAACTGTTTTGAATAATATTAAATAAACTAAAAAGTAAAACAGTATATGGCAGTGTGTTAGCATCAGAAATATATTGTGAGGACATAATGAGCAGCAACATAAGACCAGGAAAATTCAGCATGAAGCTGCACTCACTGGACCTCATATCAAACTCTTATCCATTCGCCTTTGATCATCATCTGCTAAGGTAATGTTTTGTATTAACTACACCAGATTACTAAATATAACAACCAAAACAAAAAATTACAAATACTTATCAAAGCATCAGATATCCGTTCAGTTAGACACTACAGTAATCTAAACACCAAATAAAGTCAGCACTCCAAGTCTGTAATGACCGAATGCATCATTATTGGCGGATCAACTGTTACATTTAAATTAATAGTATCATCATTTGCTTCAATTTAATTTTTCATGGATAAAAAAATGTCAAGGATGATGATAGATTCAGAAGTAAATTAAAGAATATGTCAATAAAAAACATAAGGATTTTTTCAACAAAGGTGTATTATTTTTATACTATATTACATTGGAGATTGCTTACACAATACATGTATACATTTGTGGTTGACCTTATATTCTTTGCTGAATATTTCTTATTTAATATTAATGCATTTTTTGCACATAACTATAAAAATCAGTATTAAAAGAATAGCTTTTGGTGCTATGAATGAGGTAATTAGCATCAGATGCATGCCACGGACTGAAGCACAAATAAACATTTATAAACAAACAACAAAAACAAATGACTAAAGAAAACAAACAGTGCCTCCAAGTCTACATGACAGCAATGATTCTCATCACTTGCTAGTGGTCCTACGACCACATGGGAAATGGGAGTAGGAATAATCTGCTCAGATTGAAAACTACTATATCTCACAGCCAAGTAACCATGAGCACATAATAATATGCACTTCCCCTTTGGCACAAAGCTCTAAATATTTTAAAATGTCATCACAGCAGATTAGCGGGCAACAGACACTAAGTATGTGTGATAGCGCAAAATGTGAAGTGAGTCAGTGAAAAAGTTCCCAGGCAGTTATGCAGTGGGAGAGTGAGACATCAAACCACATACCTATAGCTCAGCACTGACAAAATGGATCTTGACAAGTATAATAGCCTCATCTCTTTATTCATCATTCACTACCATAAGCTACAGAAAAACAAAGCTGAAAAAAAAAAAATAAGTGGGTTTTTATAAAGGTAAATATACTGACCATAATATACTTTGGTCTATTCTTTTTGCTTAAATTAATGTACTTTGAAGAAAAATAAATTTACTTCATTAAATATGATAAGATGAAAATTTAATGCAAACTAAAAAAAAAAATTTTTTTGAAAACGGCTATTTTTAAAAGACATTTTATATCAAAATTTAAAAGCTTAGTGTTAATTTATTGGCAGAGAATATGAAATTAAATAAATGTAACAAAGGAAGAAAATGAATAAAAAAAAAAGAGGTCATGATGATAAGCAAATGGCTAGCGATATGGAAACTGAAGACTGATTGATGTGAGAGCATCAACTATTTTTTCATTAAGATTTTTTCACATGAAACTAACAAGGAACACTGACAGGAATATCACAAGAGATGTGTCAGGACTGACACATGCCTGGTGCCAATTGCACTCGGACCTCCACTCTGCTCACAAGCTTCTGCAGTTTATATAGAGCACCTGTGCACACATGAAAAGCTTTGTGGGGGATGAACATGTGAATATGGCTTCAAAAATCTAGGTTAATTAACTACTTCTTATCATAAGAAAAGAGAATTTTATACAATGCTGAACATGTATTGATTCCATCTAAATTTACCAAAAACTCTTTTATTCATATTAAAAGATTTTAACAAATTATCTTACATTTAAACTCAACTTTAAGTTATCATATTGTCTGACCTAGAAACGATTTCCTGAGCAGCAAATCAAATGAGTGAGAGAGAGTAATCAGGTAAGCACCTGCTGCCAAACATACACAGCTCAAGGGACATAGTTCTTCAAATACTGGGATAGAAAAGAATTTCCTCCCTTGAACTTGCAACAAGCATTTTCTGATCACATTATGTAAAATAAAATACATGTAAAACTCACTCAGAGGATAAAAAATATATTTGTTTATGCTTAACTGAGGATAAAATGTTGATTCTCAGAGAAGTAGAGAATAAGAAAAAGTGTTCACAATTTTTTTTTATTCTAGACTATAATGTACTTGTAAATAATGCTTTTGTTCTTCACATTTGGTTATAAGAAAGAATCACTTTTTTTATTACTAATGGAAGCTTTGTAGGTAGCCTGAATTTTCACACTTGAATTTGTTTAAACATTTTAAGAATCTGGATATTAAGTTTATTAATATTTATTACTATAAAAGTGCTTTGTATCTATAGAAATAAAAATGTAAACAGGATTCATAACTTCGAAAGTTCTTCACCAATTGCCTTAAAATTTACACACAAAACTGCAGAAAATTACTTGGCATGCTGATGTATATATTTTAAACAGACATATCTATAATATTTAAAAATAATATTTAATTGATCGGTTTGGTAAAATTTTTTCTTTACTCCCGACTTTACTTTTTTTTTAAAACCACGGGAGGTAATTCATAAGTCAAAGAGTGCTAACTTATATATTGTCAGTACATGTATTTGTTTAAAATAAACCAATCCGCAGTGTGCAAACTAATAGTTCGTCAGTATTTAGTTTTAATTAACAAACAGTATCATAAAATATCTTTTTACTTTAGTTTGCAAACTATTTATCAAACACGTAAACAGGATTCACGTTATTAATCATAACTCCGAAAGTACACCCAAAAGCACTGCATTAAACATAAATTTAGAAACTTATGTTTTCCCAACAGAATTCATGTTCCTTTGTTTATAGTTTTAAATGATTGATAATTATTTTTCTAAAATTTGTCTGTTTTTTTTTTAATAAACAGAATTAGAAACAAGGGCTTTCTCAATACATACTATTACATTACACAGGCTTCAGCCAAGGTTAATGCGTGGCCCGGTACAGCTGATAGGTACTTAGATAAAAAATTCAAAACCGTTACATCAAACTAAAACCAGTATAGATGGATAGATCTTGATGAGTCCATTCTAACAACACCTCATTTGTGATTATTAATTAGAAGCGACGTTATGATTTTTAGTGACTTTTTTTTTACTATAGGCTATATAAGAAAACTTGTGACCGAAACTTTCAAAATTTACTTTAAATTATCATAACTTAAGGGCTTTTCATTATATAAAGTTAAAAATTTCACCATAGCTTCATTGACAAATGTAGATGTTAATGGTAGGGACAGATAATAATAAATTAATGGTTTAAACATGTCGTAGTACATTAAAATTTGAAGATGATAGACGACATATTTTATAACTTAAAACTATTTAAGTTAGAAGCACCATCTTTTGTAATAATACAGTTTGATACATAAACTTAATTTTGAATGCAACAAAATAATTTTAGTAGGCATGTTTTACAAATTAAAAAATTTAAGCAACAATTCACCCATTGGCAGATATGAAATGTCATAACTTGAAAACTATCCAAGTTAGAAGCACCAAGTATAACTTATTTGAATGTATATATGATGCTCTCTAATAGGAACTTGATAAAATAAACTGCTAAAGGTAAGAACTGTGTTAATTGACAAAAACAAATTTTGTGTTCTGTTGTGGCTAAAAGGCCTTAATCGCAGAAGCTTGCATCACCGAGGATAATGTCAGCAATCATAGCGAAAAGTGACAAACATGTTTCATCTTCCTCTTCTACATACTGTATCCAAATAGTGTCATTCTGATTTTTAGTGATTGGGCCACAAAACACCTTATCACTAGCACTACTTTCCAATATATGATGTAGTTTTTTTCCAATAAAATGATGGGGCTCCATCAAAAGTGAAAGGCAAAGACTATGTTTTTCTGAAGAAAGGTATGTAGAGGAATAAGACTCCTGTCTTTTTTAACAATTGTCTCAATTTTTTTTCCTTTTTGTTGTGTCTTTTTTTTTAGACATCAGCCTTTGGCGCACAACAGATGACTGATGTATTTTTCTTTCATGAATATCAAGGTTTATTCTTTTTCTAGCAGTTTGGCAAACAGCAAACATAACTATTTTTTTTCGCTCTGAAAGGCTCTTGCCATTAAGCCATTCCGTTGACTGATTGATTATAAATTTAATCTTCCCATCAACAAAACCAGTAGATGCATTTATGGCTCTATGATAGTGGGCATCGTACATGCCCAAAGCTCTTTCGCTATGCATATTTTTTAGTGGTGCAGATGACGTTTGCAAGTAAAGCTCTGGGAATAGACTTGAAAGTTCACCTGTCAGGTAGTTCTGGAGCTGTCTTTCTAGTACCTGTAGAAAACCACTTGCCATGTTCCTTCCAATATCAAAACAATGGTCATCAGGATCTCCATTTCTCAGGGCAGTGAGCACCTCATCTCCACTTTCTAGATCCTTACCAAAGCAATCTGTTGCATTTTCCAGAAGGCCCCTTGAGTTGTTTTTCAGCGAACTTAAAGCATCCAGACAAACCTTCATGACTGGCACCTGAAATCATATATCACTTTATTAAACTAACAGCATAACTTTCTTATGCATCGATCAATTTTATCGGAAATTCACACACACATACTGTAAATAATGAAGAATCTAAAAGTGTAATTATTTTTTGAGAAGCTTACGTAATAAGAAAGTTGTTATAAAAAAAAACAATTACCTCTTTATTCCAACTGGTAGAAATGGTAAAAAAAAATGCACAGAAATAAAAATACACATAATGACAGTAAAAATTAACCTTTATAAAAAAATTTTAGATACCGTTTAGTGTAACTCCAAAGAACTATTATCGCTATAAAAACCGGCACAGGCTTTCAGCCGTTTCCGGTACCCCACAAAAATGCATCGGAAGTGGACTTAAGTACCTAACACTGAAAGGCGGTGGTTTTGTGATCAATAATTTGATTGGCTGTTACTTATGTCTACATGACATGTGCTTTTCAATTTATCACATTAAGTTTCCACTTTTAATAGTTCAGACTATGAGTCTATGAGTAAGATATTGACCGACTGCAAAGAAGTTTATATCAATGGAAAGCTTTTTAAAAGCTCTTTCCAGTGATACGTAAAAAACTGGCAAACATATAACGAAGTGGCTACGCTTACGTCAAGCGCCTTCTATTATTATATCTATTGACGTAAGCCGGAAAAAAAAATACGAATTACGTCTTGATGTTACCGCTGCCACTGCGTAAACAAAAAGGGTTAGGGATAAGGTTATGGTTAGGGACAGTGTTAGGGTGTGGAGAAATATCTATTGACGTAAGCCGGAAAAAAAAATACGAATTACGTCTTGACGTAAGCGTAGCCTGTCCGAACATATAATCTGAAATTTTCATGTCACATACCTACATCAACTTCTAACTTTGTGAGTTAGAAAAGACCATTAATCTCGTGGGCGGACTGTCGTATACAATTACCGAACTTTTTCCTTTTAGTATACATGCTTACCTTATTTCATCGATTAGGTTCATATAATAATGATACAATATTCAGAAACGTCAACAAAACGTGCATTGTTTCATCAGTCCGTGACATACATGACACTTTAACGAACCGCCTGCAGTGTTGCCACTCTAAAAATATGAAAAACCCAAGTTGGGACCCTTAAAAAACCCAAGAAAACCCAAGGTCATTTTTCCCCCATTGTTGTTCATAAAAAAAAAAGGTAACATAAAGCAGTATAATGTAATTGAATTGCCTGTTGTTGATTTTTATCCAAAAAATATTTATTTTTTTTTTTTTTGGTTTTTGAAACTAATAAAAAAATATTGGGAATTCTAGAAAAATTTTTTCTATTGAATTTAATGCAGCAAAAAATGCCGGGGGGGGGGGGCTCACATTATGAAAAAAGACAGTTTGACAGTCTTTTTTGTTACTTTATAACGTAAATTATGCATTGAAGATTTGGCCTGGTGGGGGCAGCCCCCACCCCCCGGTTGTGCCACTGATTTAACGTGTTTGTATATTATGGCTCAACTATCTACAGCTAAAGTCCAAGTTTTCTCAACTCAAAAAAAAATCGTACAGCTGATATAAAAACTGTTTAACCCCAGTCTGGACATGAGTGATTTGTAAAAGATAATTACAACAAGCCCAACCAACCTCCAACCCGGTCTGGGACAGCTTTATGTGACACTTTTGTGTTATTGAGAAGAGACTAAACACGGGACACGCGATACTTTCGGGAAATCTCAAACCCCGTGAGTCCCCAAGTACTTTCCGCAACACATTATCCTCGCCTGTCGCCTCACGCCTATTGGTGTCAATTTACCTGTCGGGATGTTTCTAGGCCCTACGTTCAGTTTTCCCCCCCTTTCCCACCAAAAATGACCCAGATAAGGGGGGGGGGGGACACTTGTACAATAGAGAAAAAAACAAAACAAAAAAAACCCAAGATTTACAGCCGAAAACCCCATTTCCCAAGTTAATAGTCCGAAAACCCAAGATCTTGGGAAAAAACCCAAGGAGTGGCAACACTGACCGCCTGTAATTTGTTTCAGAATATAACGAGTACTTCTTCTACAGAAGAGTAGTTTATAAAGACGTTGCCAGATAAAACATCTTCTTTTGAATCTGCATGTCGAAAAAAAAGCCAATCAGCCCAATCTTCCAAATGTGCATAAACTGGTGTGCTACACAGATTAGATATTATTTAATCTGTGATGTGCTCCATAATAATTATTCTACCTACGGACGTTTCGACTGATATAAATATTAGGACCAATTTTACATGTCAAAATATTTACATATTAAGCTTAACTAAGCATTAAGTAACAAAGCATTTAAAAACATGTGAAAACATGGTCGCTAAATGTACTATATGTAGAGTTATTAACTTTGCGAAAAGGGAAGGGGGTGGAGGTCACGGTGCACAACCTTTTCACCCATGATGGCTGCATTAAGCGTTCTATTCTTATATCAGTATATTTTTATCGCACTGGCTCCACGACCGTCAAATGACGGACGATGTATTTTTTTTTTACCGCTTCCGTCAACAATTGCATAGCCGAGCAATTATACATTAAAATGAGAGGTTAGTTTGTGTGACGCGCTAGTGATGTAGGTTGTACGCTTGGCTGAGACCCAGTTTGGCTGGCTGTGTGCGGTTCGATTCCTGATAGAGACATACATTTTTTTGTTCAGATTTTATTTTTCAGGATCAGGGTTAGGGATAGGGGGTTAGGGATAGGGTTAGGGTGTGGAGCAATATCTATTGATGGTCATTTTTTAATAAATCATAAATTTTTTTTCCAGATTTTTTTTTCAGGATTAGGGTTAGGGATAGGGATAGGGTTAAGGATAGGGTTAGGGATAGGGTTAGGGATAGGGTTAGGGATAGGGTTAGGGTGTGCAGCAATATCTATTTATGGTCCCCGAAAAAAAAAATATCTCCGATTTTTAACAGTAAATGACGTCATCAACGTCTGCAGTAAATAAGAGTTCTCATTCATTCTGTTTACTCTTTAATTGTGTTAAAACGATCGCCGATTTTGAGCACCATCATTGTGTAAGTAATAATATCATGATATAAACTGCATTTATAACTTTACATCATAAGAGTTCATTCTGTTGACGGAAGCGGTAAAAAAAAAATACATCGTCCGTCATATGACGGTCGTGGAGCCAGTGCGTATTTTTATTTACTGCCTCATGTTGTGCACTCCTGCTTAAGGCAAGATAGCACCCCGGGATCCCGATTTCTGGGAAGGAAAATTATATTGTTTATTCCATATATTCGTATCAATGCTTATAAATTATCGTATACTCATAAATGAGTAATAATAAATACTTAATGGATGCTAGTTTATAATTTTGACTGGAAAAGAATTATACATCTAGACGGTTGCATAGTTTGCCTAAGAACGGTTCTGAAAGAGGCACATTTATGGGTGTGCGCACTTTGACTTCTAAAGGAAATTACACATTACCCAAACTTACATATGTAACTTTTATTTTGTATGGGGAGCCCCCATATTTTCTTCAGTGCCTTGCACACTCTCTGACCTAAATCCGCTCGTGGGTTCTGACATGGGCTATCCAAAAGGTTTCGGACCAGAGTGTTTAAAGTAACTCCCCCAAATGAGCAAAGGAAGTAGATCTCTCTCTCTGATCAGGCCTGGTGAAAGAAGAATGTAGCTGGTACGGCGTTCAGAGACCACAGAAGCTGAAAAGAGACAATGTATGATTATAATTGGCATACTTATACTGAGATGGGGGGGCTTGGACTTTCTTTCGGTGGGCATAGGTTTTCTGACACCAGAGGTAGGAAATTCAAGGCCAGTGGGCCGCATATGACCGGCAAAAAGCATTCAGTAAATAGGGCCCTGTACATTAAATGCGGAGAGTTTTATATAAGAAAAAATTGGACCGCAATGATAAAGAAGTATATTTTATAATAAATTTTGATTTTTAGAATTAATTGGGATACGGCCTTGTAGCCAGTATATACAATATAGTCAGTAGCTATGCCTATTGGAGAAGAATATAAGACAGACTTGCATGTTGCCCAAGAGTATAATAGTTATACACAGAATTAAGCTGACACAATTATAATTTAAAAAAACGGCTGTTTCTCTCAATTTTTTACACTTTCTGATAAATAGTTTGAAATTAATAAGTGATTGTAGCTACAGTGGTGTAGCGAGCTTAACTATTATGATGAGATGATAATACATTACATAATACATTGCCTCATGTGTAAAAATGTTAATGTCAAACAAAATGTATGCGAACAAACATTACAAGCAAGTGTGTGTGTGTGGGGGGGGGGGTAAGGCTTAGTTACAGAGACTATAAGCGGTTTTTGAATTACTAAATATTATAAGTATACCCTCTCCCTCTTGATGGAATCAATGGGTGCAAAACGCCATAGGGACATGAAACCAGAGTCGCGAAGTATTATGGTGCAAAGAATATATGAGGGTGCAATGGTAGCACCCTAGTGGGCGACATTAGCACCGTTTTGTAATGGAGTCAATTTTGAGCCCGGGCGGCAGAAGGACTTCGTGCGGCCCTAACCAACAATGAGGAAACAATGATCGCACACAACAACAAAACTAATACCAATATAGGCCTAGTATTTGTAATACATATCTAAGACAGTAATGGCCAACAGTTTCAATCAGGCTTATTGAGTCAATAAACAACATACTACCAACTTACAAAACATTATAAGTATGTAAACAAAACATAGTACAACGGTTTAATTATAGAGAATCACTTAAAAAAAGTTGTGTCTGTTGATGCGTGTAGGCCTACTATAAATGGGGAGGAAAAAAACTCACTAAGATACTACTAGCTTACTATATTTAATAATATGTAAACCCAGGCCCGTAGCCAGGATTATTGAATTGGGGGGGGGGCGAAGAAATTTTCGGGGGGGGGGGGGCGAAGACATTTTTTCGAGGGGGGGGGGTGCCGAAGAAATGATCGTGGGGGCAGAAGAAATGTTCGGGGGGGGGGCGAAGATGAAGGCGCGAAGCGCCGAAAAATTGCGAACGGAGAGGAGGGATTTGGGGAGGGGATCTCAGTGAGTCCCCTCCCCAAGAAATTTTTTGCAGTTCCATATATGGAATGGTGCATTTTAGTACCGATTGTTTAGCTATTAATTAGAAATATACAATTTTAACTATTTTTCAATAATGCATGGCATGTTGCAGTTTTGTTAAAAATAATTTAAATAGTAAAGAGTTTAAATGATGAAAATTTATTAAGGCTGAGCGATTTCTGATTCCTGTTATAAATATATTGACCATCTGTTATTATTATACTGTTGATTTAACGTACAACCCGGGAAGAACGACAAAGATGCACGAATATAGCTTAGCTATATAAACTTGTTATAAAATATTGTAAACAAAGAACAGATCTATCAACAAAAATTGACCAGTCGCAATTATTCAATTTAAAATAAAATTAATTCTGCTAAAAAGTTAATTTGCAAATTAAATAACATCACTCAGAAATCACGGAGTTTGTACTTTATTATTTTATTATAAATATCTATTAAATGAATTCAGAAGTCAATGTTATTTTATTAACTTATTTAAGTTGCTAGTTGTCCTCAAAAGATATCAACAGATAAAACTATTACAAGGTTGCGAACAGGCCCACCGACAGAAATTTCCGGCCCCTGGGCAGGGCTGAAACGGGCCCCCGTGCTGATATTAATATTTTAAAAAGTTGATTGGCCGGCTCAGTCAGGGTCCCTAAAACTCGCCGGGCTCCTGGGCATTTGCCCCCCTGCCTCCCCCCTCTCGGCAGTGGTTGCGAACTTATATTATTATACGTTTCAAATCTGCAAACGTCGTGGTTTAGCACTGAAACTGTTCTCACACGCGGCTGTTGAAGCCCCAAATGCCATTGCTGCCCAAAATACCCAAAAGTGAACTTCAATTAGATAAGCTATAGTCCTATATGTAAGTAAAATAGCCTGGATGATTGCCAAAATATACACTTTTAAGTTTTTATTATTATTGATTTATTGAACAAAATGATTGATGTTTTATAGCCGTTATTATTAAAATTTTGTCAAAATGCTCAAATCATACAGGGGGCGGGGGCGGGCTCAGGTCATGAACGGGGGGGGGGGGGGCTACGGGCCTGTGTAAACAAGTCCTAGTCTAGAAGTTTCAGTTAGGGGAAACCCCAAGCCTAGCCCACACAGTAAACAAGAGTTGCGTCCGCTGGTGTATGACTCGTGTACAGGGCAGCCCCGTAGCCAAGGGGGGGGGACCTGCAGGGCGGCCCCCCCCACCGCTAGTTGTGGAGTGCCCCCCCCCCGCTTAAAAAAGAAGAAAAAGAGGAAAAAATAAAGAAAAAGTAACTAAAATGAGAAGGTGCCCCCTTGCTGGGTATTGGTGCCTCCCTGCTTACTTTGACCTGGCTACGGGCCTGGTACAGGGGCGGATTTAGGGGGGGGGGGCATGTCCCCTCCCCGTTACTGCAAGTTTAGGTAAGACATCATTAAATTATCGAAATATTTTTTTGTTCTAAGACCAATTTTCAACAATGAAAAAATGTTGCCCCCCCCCTCGCCAAAGTTGTCTAGATCCGCCCCTGCTTGTGTACAATGAAGAAAAAAGTCAATGACGATATTGCCAGCTATATTTTAAAAATATGTAAACGAAGCTTAGTCTAACGGTTCACGGCCACCTTGACCTATCTAGAAGGCATCGAGCCAGCTTCAGTTATGATTGTCACTCTTACTTTGGCCAGATATGTTATAACATTATTATCTTTTGAAGTATAAGTGTTAACATCTGTATACATGTCTGTCTGTCTTTTCCCGTTAAAATTTCTTTACGCCTTGTGGATTTTTTAAAATGTTTACTATAAAATGATAATGAAAAATATTTTTTAATTAACCCCAAAAAAAAAAAAAATCACTTTACAAAAATATGGTCAAAGAGAGGAAACCGTTGAATTATTTTGAAAGATTGTTTTCCTGTCGCAATTATCCTAGTCTCCAACCCAAATTTTGCAAACAATATTTTAAGTTGAAATTTTGATGTAGGAAGTGCTTGTTTCCGTTATTGGCCTGAACAAAATTAATTCCAATGACAAGTAAAAGTGGGTAGGCATTGACGGCATTGTACTAGCAATACAATCACAAATAGAATATTGACTGCAGCTATTGAAATCATATTTATCTTAATTTTTTTCTTATATTTTTCTGTTTTTCTATTTGTAATATCAAGTTCTATGTCATGACTATGCCTATTGCAACACTGATAAACTCTACTGGCTAGGTTATGTCTTCTGCCTCAATTAGCCTACTTTCTTTGCTGATATACTATCTGTAAGAATACATTAAACATATCCAGTAAATTATTTTTTTTATGTCTATTAGCATTCTTCAAGCCAGTTATACAATTTTGTAAGATATTTAAATCTATTTTTTTCCTTTGCATCCATTTTGATTACACTGGCAAAGTTATTTTTATTAATTTATGTACATGAATTGGTAGTATGATGACATTCAGAAATGAAATATTGCTTAGTATTTTTTGTTTGAAAATAAAAGCTTATCGCCAGTTGTAAAAAATATTGAAGGGAATACATTTATACTATGATTTGGGAAGGTTTTTAGAGGTAAAGTATCAATAATATGTATCAAAATAATTATTGTCGCTATCTAGTGATATTACCACAAACTTATATTTTACAGGCTGTAAGAGGATTTTTGTAACTGGATAGATTGACTTCATTTGCTACTCCACGTATCTGCTAGAGTAAGTAAATGTTTTTGTAATTCTATAACTGTTCAGTTCTAATACCCATTTTCTTTTTTTTTTTTTTTTTATTACTATTTTATTTTATTCTGAGTTGTCATATTATTGATTTGAGTCATCAATTTTTGATATTTTTTCTCTTATTATTTAATGCTGAAAAAATTGTAATTTATGTACATTTTCGGAGAAGAATGGTTTTTGAGTGGAACATTGATCCTTGATCTGGGTTAAACTTGCACTTTTTTTTCACTTTTATTATTCAGAACTTTTATATTTATCTAATATTTATTTATTTTTATTATTATTATTTTTTAATTATATTTACATATCTCTGTACTTTATATAAAGTAAGAGCTTGTAACATTCTTAGAAAAATAATTAGGGAACATGGGAGAAGTAAAATAATGTCATTGACTTCATTCATGAGATATATTAGCTAATTACGAATTGAGGATGGAACATTTTTTTTTTATGTGTAACTGTATTTTTTAAGTTAAATAAACAATTATAAATTTTTTTTTTTAAATGAATTTCATTCATTCTAACCTGTACCCTTCTCTTTTAGGTGTTTACTTCAGGAATTTTATCTGGCTCAACAAATCAGGCACATGTGCTGTGTAATTGCCATTGTTGATATGGACCCATCTTTTTTCCTTCTAATATAAGAGCTGATGTAAAGTTGACATTTTTTTTCTTTTATTGTTTTGCCATAAATCTTGTGCAGCATTAGATTTAGCTTAAAAGCAATGTTTTATTTTATTTTAAAATGTGAAGCTTTTATTTTCTGTTTTAGTTGTTGGACTTTATAAAAAAGAAAATCTTATCATTTAACAACTAAGCATGTATTTTTAAAAATTATGCTCATTTAAAAAGAGCCAAAAAAAGCTTATTGATTAAATTTATGGTAGTGCATGATTTTTCAAAGTTTTTAACATTAACTTCGAACCATGACCATAATCTTCTATCAAATGTTGCGCTTCTGTTTTGACCCTGGGAAATTAAATAAATTAATCATTCTGTAATAGCCGATTATTTTATACTAGTCATCCCACAGCGTAGCATATGCTGCCCTATCAATATAATTACTGTAATTATTTTTTAAATAGGCAATCAAACAAAATATATTTTATCATTCATTTTTAATTGCTCATTAAATATTGTGATATTTTTTTAGTATCTTATTATAGAATTTACTAAATCAGGATTTTTCCCAAAACAGCAGCACAAACAAATCAGAAAACAACGCGAGTTGTCGAATGTTGTTGAATGCTGAATGCGTCTTGCTGGCTTTGACGTATTAGGGAATTCCGCAAACGCGACTAATCTAATCTATATATATAGACTTATGTCTTGCTTCGTGGAAGTGTCCCGCATAGTTGGGCGACGAAGAGAATTATATATATATACTTTTGTTTCTTCATTTCAAATTACAAATAATATTTTTTTCCCTCTATAATTCTTGAGCAGAAAGAGAATGTTATTGCCTCATGTGATCTTTTGTGCTGGAAATTCTTAAGCTGTTGAGGCCAATGTTGGAGACTGTGCATGAAATTTCTTTGAAACTGCCACATCTGAAGTTTACAGTAAGGAAGCTTTTGTAATGTCTCAAAAGGAAAGAATGTAAAAGGTGAGCTTAATAAATTTCTTATCATTGGTCATCTTTATTTAAGATATAAATGCTTTTGAGAAGCTTACTTGTTTGTATCTTTTTCATTATACACAACAAGAGTCATCTAAATGGTGAAATCAAAATTAAAATTTTTTAAAGATAACACGAGATAAATAAAGGAGAAAAGATTTCTTTGAATATTTTAAAAAAAGTAAGTTTAGAATGTTGAATTAACTGGCTGACTTTATGATTAAAAATTTGAAAGGAAACAATTGACAATACAGGCTAAATGTTTTTTTAAGCATTGATAAGACACTAGTCGCTACTTGTCAAATTAATTTTTAATTTGTCTCAGTTTACTGTTATTTTTTAATGAGATGTTTTACTTAAAATAATTGAAATAAGAAAAAAATTATTTTTTTAATAAGAATATTCTTGCAGCATCTTGTTACCCAAAATAAAATTATTTTTTTTTTAACCAGGGTAAATAAAGTACTATAGAAGCGAACTGAGAAATGAAACAAGTTGAACTAAACTACAAGTGCTATCATCAACTTTTCAGGTAAGAAATATCCTGTTTTCTGCATATTAATATTTTATAATATTTTATTTTTATAACTCAAAAAGACTAACCCATGAACTTCTGTTAATAGACTAACCCATAAAATACTGTTGTTTGATTAGGACACAGTGAACGAATTCCATAAGATGGTGGCCTCACACCTGGAGGGTTGCTTGAGGTTGATTCCTGTGTTTCCGACTTGACTTTAGTGAACATTAGAAAGCTTTGGAGCCCCAGGAAAGATTATCATTTTTGAGGACAAGCTAAATACAGATACAACTTACACAAGTAGTTAGCCATACTGTTTTCAGTTCTGTTTGCATATAATGATTGTAAAAGTCTTCAACAATATTCTTATGTTTGTAAATTTACCTTTAAAACTAACATTCATAAAATGTTGAATAGACTATAACTTAAAAAAGATGTGTCATTGTGTTCTTTTCATATACATTTTTTTTATCCTAATATAGTATGGATTATTTTTGGGTCTTTTAAAAACTCTATTAGTTGGATAAGTTTGTTTATTCTTATACAGTTTAACGTATAGATAACATCTTAGAATTGTCAATTTAACACTAAATTTCACTGAGGAAATAAAAAAAAAATGTAATTATGTTTATTTGTTTGAGTTACATGTAAACGATAGATTTTGGACATAAAAATCTTTATTAATAATATTAATAGTATCATTGGTAATGAATTTGTATGCATTCAATCACTGCTTAGGCTCTTTGTGCGTTTAATAATTATTTTAAAAGTAAATAATGGCTTAACCTATATTGTAATAGGACTAGATTAAATTTACTGAAGAAATTTTTTTTAGATGCTGAAGCTTTAAGGAAGGGGAGACAATTTTCATTATCTTAAAGTATTTCACTTTATTCTTTAGCTGTATTCTTGTAACAAAGTTAACAGATCTTTTACAGTTTTTTTAGTCTGGAGAAAGTCAGAATTCAGAGCTAGACCTGAATGATTAAGGTCTTTAAAAAGATTTCATATCCTGAAAATACTGTTGACGGTAAAAAATAAAGTTTAACTATAAAACAGTCTGTTGAAATTGTTTGATTTGAAAATATGCACATATTATAAAATATTAATTGGTTTCATAAATGATGATTTATAAAGAATTTTTTTTTTTTGCAATTATAT